>CAUYPK010011705.1:0-106691 GCA_963574355.1 Loris lydekkerianus | reverse complement strand
AATAGATAAACCCTTGGCCAACCTAACCAGGAAAAAAAGAGTCAAATCTCTAATTTCATCAATCAGAAATGGTAATGATGAAATAACAACAGACCCCTCAGAAATTCAAAAAATCCTTAACGAATACTACAAGAAACTCTACTCTCACCAATATGAAAATCTGAAAGAAATCGACCAATACCTGGAAGCACGCCACCTACCAAGACTTAGCCAGAATGAAGTGGAAATGTTGAACAGGCCTATATCAAGTTCTGAAATAGCATCAACTATACAAAATCTCCCCCAAAAGAAAAGCCCAGGACCAGATGGCTTTATGTCAGAATTCTACCAAACATTTAAAGAACTATAGTACCTATACTACTAAAGTATAGTACTTATACTGCTATAGTACCTATACTACTAAACTATAGTATCTATACTACTAAAGTATAGTACCTATACTACTAAAGAACTATAGTACCTATACTACTAAACCTCTTCCAAAATATAGAAAAAGAAGAAATATTACCCAACACATTCTAAGAAGCAAACATCACCTTGATCCCTGAACCAGGGAAAGACCCAATAAGAAAATAAAATTATAGACCAATATCACTAATGAATATAGATGCTAAAATACTCAATAAGATCCTAACAAACAGAATCCAACAACACGTTAAAAAAATTATACACCATAACCAAGTCGGATTTATCCTAGGGTCTCAAGGCTGGTTCAATATACGTAAATCTATAAATGTAGTTCAACACATAAACAAACTTAAAAATAAGGACCATATGATTCTTTCAATTGATGCAGAAAAAGCTTTTGATAACATCCAGCACCCCTTCATCATCAGAACACTTAATAAAATTGGTATAGAAGGGACAATTCTTAAACTAATAGAGGCCGTCTACAGCAAACCCATAGCCAATATCGTATTGACTAGAGATAAACTGAAATCATTTCCACTTAGATCAGGAACCAGGCAAGGTTGCCTATTGTCTCCATTGCTCTTTAACATTGTATTGGAAGTTTCAGCCATTGCAATTAGGGAAGAAAAGGCGATCAAGGGTATCCACATAGGGTCAGAAGAGATCAAACTTTCACTCTTCGCAGATGATATGCTCGTATATCTGGAAAACACTAGGGATTCTACTACAAAACTTTTAGAAGTGATCAAGGAATATAGCAATGTCTCAGGCTACAAAATCAACACCCATAAATCTGTAGCCTTGATATATACCAACAATAACCAAGCCGAACAAACAGTCAAGGACTCTATTCCTTTCACAATAGTGCCAAAGAAGATGAAATATTGGGGAGTATACCTCACAAAGGACATGAAAGATCTCTACAAAGAGAACTATGAAACTCTAAGAAAAGAAATAGTCGAAGATGTTAACAGATGGAAAAATATACCATGCTCATGGCTGGGAAGAAGCAACAGTGTTAAAATGTCCATACTGCCCAAAGCAATATATAATTTCAATGCAATACCTATTAAAACTCCATTGCCTGTCTTTAAAGAGAGAAAAATAAGCTGTACCCTCCATGCAAAGCCCTGGTTCAGTGAGCAGAGTTGCTAGTATGGCGTGCCTGCCCGGTAACCCTAGCAATGTCTGTCCTGCTGCACATCCTGCCAGAAGCTTTTGCCTGGGGGTGGAGTTGGTGATGTCCACAGTATTGGGACTTGGGAGCAGAAAAGTCCTCATGTCCATGTCCCTTCTTAGACTCTAGTGCTGCCTCTGCTCTCCTGCCCTACAGAATCCTCTCTGTATACGCATCTTTACTTGGATAGTGCAGACAACTTCAGACATGGGTTCAGGAGAGTGTGTGTTTTTCCTTCTTCTGTCCTAAAGTGTTCATGGCACTTCTCAGACCCCTTGTGGCAGCCTGCCTTATGGTGCAAATTCCAGAAATAGTTCTCCCCTGTGTCTCCCTGTTCCTTCTGGTTGTCATAGTCCAAGCAGGGGCTGTGGGAATGCATTGTATGGAATGCAGTGACAGGGAAATTGAGGGCCTGTGACTTCACTGGCAGGATAGAGGCACCATCATGTGTGCAAGTAACATGGTGCCTGCCATATCAGCTCAAAACTATGCTGGGGAAGTGACCCTACGTGAGCCCAGAGCCCAGTGCTCTGCTCCCAGTAAGCTCTCAGGTCACCAATGGCAGTAATGCCTGCATCTGTCATGGTAAAAGGGTTCTTGACTGATCAGGTATGAGGCAGGAAAAATAAACACTCCTACCTACCCTTTCCACTAGACCCATGATCCCTTGGGGGGTCAATACGGTATCAGTACATGGCTTCTCAATGGGAATATTTCAAAGGCAACTGAAGTTATATTCATCAATGTGGTATGAGGCACTTTTTTCTAAGTTGAGTTTGCTAATTTAATTGTCCGACCTATATATACAGAGGGTGTCAAAATAATGTATGCACATTTTAGGCAAGGAAAAAGCTATATTAAAACTGTAATACTTAATAAATACAAATAACAAGAGATGAATATAAGTCATGTTGAGCACCTCTTATAATTGCAAACATATGTGACTTGAGTATTACAAATTTAATACAGTTTTTTCCTGGCTTAAAACATGTATACATTTTTTTTGGCACTCTCCTTAGTTATGCTATATGTATATTTTGTAAATATTCGAGGTATATTAAAGCATTGAGAAATGATTAATGAATCTCTGAGTTAGGTTTGAAAGAATACTTTAACAAAGAGAAAGTGAGGTCAGGATTTCTTTCTTTCTTTCTTCCTTTCTTTCTTTCTTTCTTTCTTTTTTTTTTTTTTTGAAACAGAGTCTCATTTTGTTGCCTTCAGTAGAGTGCTGTGGCATGACAGCTCACAGCAACCTCCAACTCCTGGGCTCAAGTGATTCTCTGGTCTTAGCCTCCCAAGTAGGTAGGACTACAGGCACCCACCACAACGCCCAGCTATTTTTAGAGATGGGGTCTTGCTTTTGCTCAGGAAGTTCTCAAAATCCTGAGCTCAAGCAATCTGCCCATCTTGGCCTCCCAAAGTGCTAGGACTACAGGCATGAGCCACCATGCCTGGCCAAGTTTATGATTTTTTACAATGATCTATATCTCAAGAGGAAGTGAATAAAATTGTCTTCATGAATAAAAGGTAAAATTTCTAAAAAATGTTTATGAAAATACAAATTAAATGTTGGAATTTAGAATTCTGAAGAATAGAAGGAACAATAAATAATGAAAATAAAAATTTCAATACAATGTAAGTCAACAAATAGGAAGTAATAGAAGATAACAGGTAAAAAAAGTTTCAAGGAATATCTAGAAATTCACACATGTACACAAGTTTATGAGGTTGCATAGGAGGCATTGAAGGGATACTGCGAGTTGAATCAAAACTTTGAAAAATTAGACATGTTCAAGCATTATATCAACATAGCATGACTTGAAGGGCTTAAGATCAGCAAGTGAAAACAAGAAAGTAGCTGCAATTACTAAGTGATAAGATGAAGATTGTGGGATAGTTAACCAGAGTCTAGAAGTATCTTCCAACTTACCCAATAGTTTTTTTTTTTCTTTTTTTTTTCTTAATACTGTAAAATTCTTTATTTATCTACTAAACGTCTTGTGTTATTATGAGTTGATTTGACACAGTTTTATGTAACTCATGAGGTTTTTTTTTAACTCTTCAAAATAAAGTCAACAAGTTTCTCCTTAGAAATAAAAAAGATTACAGATATGTTCTTTAAGAAAGCAGGAGAGGTCTTGTGCCTATAGTGCTTGGTTCCACAGTTTTCAACCTGTTATCTACCCTGCTCTGTATTTTTTAGTCTTCCTTCTTTCTTTCCTTTCCTTCCTTTCTTCCATTATTTTTTTTTAATTTTCTTAGAGACAGGGGCTTTGCTGTGTTTCCCAGGCTAGACCAGCACTCCTCAGCTCAAGTGATCCTCTCCACACCTCAGCCTCCCAAATAGCTGGAAATACAGGCTTGTGCTACTGCACCCAGCTCCCTCCTTTAAAAAAAAAAAAAAAAAAAAAAAATGTGTGTAGTGAGTTACATTTTCTACAGAAAGCTTTTGCCAAAATGAAAAGTAGAAAAAATACTATATCAAGGTTAAGCCTTATGCATATTTATTCATTTATTGAATAATGTTTTATTAATACTTATTTCTGCCAGATGTTTGTCTAGGCATTGAGAATAAAGCATGGCCTAAACAACTAGTCCCTTTTCTTGTGATGGTCTAGTGTAGGAAGGTAGACTGTAATAAGAAATCGTCTGTAAAATGTCAGAGAGTGTTATGAGGAAAAAAGTAATGGAATTGATAGATGGTAACTATGCTAAATAGGGTGACCTGGAAAAATCTCTTTAATGTGACAAAATATAAGCAAAGAACTGCATGAAATGAGGAAGGTAATCATATGGCTATCTTGGTGGAGGAGTAGAGATAAAGCATTACAATGTATAAGATGCATTACAAAATATATTGTTTTATTTGAGTTCTTCAATGACCGTAGAATGCTAGAGATATATTATTATCTTTCTTAGTCCTGTGAAAACTTAAAGTTGAGAGAGGCAAGGTGAGTTGAAGAGACCTGCCTAGTAAAGGGAGGTGTTATAATTGAATATTGAATCCAAGTCAAATATTTTTAGTTCAGTAACAAATATATTGTCACTTATTAGGCAAGTGGCCTTGGAAAAGTTGCTTACTTTCCTTAAGCCTCCCATTGCCTAATTATTAAAATGGTTATAATAGTGACCCCACAGAGTTATGAGAATTGCAGGATAATTTATGTAAATTATAACACAAAGTTTGGCACATGCAACTTGATAAGGCTTGACTCTAGATTAGGGTTAGTAAACTGTGGCTCTCAGGTCAAATCCTGTCTGCTGTCTGTTTTTGAAAGGCATGTGAGCTAAAGATAGTTTTACATTTTAAATGGTTATGGTTAGAAAAAGAACCCTAAAGAACATTACATGGAATTCAGATTTCATTGTTCATAAATGAAGTTTTATTGGAACATAGTCACTCTCATTCATTTATATTTTGTCTGAAGCTGTTTCATGCTGCGATAACAGAGCTGAGGAGTTATAAAAGCCTATAAAGTTGAAAATTTACAAACTGGCCCTTTACTGAAAAATTTTATCAACTCCTGCTCAGGGTACAAGTACTGAGCTTTGAGGTCCAAGCTATGTCTCATTATCTTTTATATTTTTAGTTTAATTTAATTTTTAAATTGACATATAATTGTACATATTCATGGGGGTATATAGTGATGTTCCAATGCATATAATAATGTATAGTGATCAGATCAGGGTAATTAGCATATCTGTCATCTCAAAAATTTGTCATTTCTTTATGTTGCTAACATTTAATATCCTCCTCCTAGCTATTTTTTATTTTTTATTTATTTTTATTTTTTGAGATCATCTCACTCTGTTACCCTGGGTAGAGGGTCATGTGGCATCATAGCTATCATCAATCTCAAACTCTTGGACTTGAACAATCCTTTTGCCTCAGCCTCCCAAGTAGCTGGGACTATACATTCCCATCACTGTGCCTCTATTTTTATTTATTTTTATTTTTTGCAATTTTTAAATGCAATTATAACTGTGTGCATTGATGCATATATGGGGTTCAGTGTACTGTTTTGATATACAATGTGAAATGCTTACGTCAAACTGATTAACACATCCATCACCTCACTTACTTATTTGTTGTGGTAAGACAATTATACTCTTTTCTTAGTTTTGAAATGTACCATTGCATTATGCACATTAGATGAGGTCCTCCCAAATACCCTTCCTCCTCTAGGCCTCCCCCTCCCCTCCTCCCTCTCCCTCCCCTCTCTTTCCTTTCCCCTCCTACTTTTTGGACTATAGTTGTGCTTTACCATTTGTATGAATGTGCAGGTGATTATATATTGATTTCATAGTAGTATTCACTACATTGGATACTTTTTTTTTTTTTTTTCCATTCTTGAGATACTTTACTAGGAAGAATATGTTCCAGCTCTATCCAGGTAAAAATAAAAACTGCACATTTTATATAATACTTTGTGGCTGCATATTATTCCATGGTGTACATATACCACAATTTGTTAATTCATTCATGGGTCAATGGGAACTTTGGCTGTTTCCATGTCTTGGCAATTATGAATTGGGCTGCAATAAACATTCTGGTGCAAATGTCTGTGTTATAAAATAATTTTTGATCATCTCGATATATACCTAGTAGAGGAACTGCAGGATTGAATGTTAGTTCTACTTTTAGTTTCTTGAGTGTTCTAAAACTTCTTTCCAAAAAGGCCATATTAGCTTGTATTCCCATCAGCAGTGTAGAAGTGCTCCCTTCTCTCCACATCCATGCCAACATCTATAGTTTTGAGATTTTGTTATGTAGGCTAATCTTACTGGAGTTAGATGATATCTCAAAGTGGTTTTGATTTTTATTTCTCTGATGATTAAAGATGATGAGCATTTTTTTCATGTGTTTGTAGGTCATGCACCTGTTTTCTTCAGAGAAGTTTTTGTTCAAGTCTCTTGCCCACAAAGAAATGGGGTTATTTGTTCTTTTCTTATTGATTAGTTTGAGTTTTCTGTGGATTGTAGTTATCTGACTTTTGTCAGAAGCATAAACATGCAAAAATCTTCTCCCATTCTGAAGGATGTCTGTTTGCTTTACTTACTGTGCTCTTGGCTGGGAAAATGTTTTTTAGTTTGATCAGATCCCAGTAATGGATTTGGTGTTGTTTCAATTGCCCAAAGGTGGGGGGTACCTCCTCACAAAATATTCTACCAGGCTGATTTCTTCAAATGATTTCCCTGCACTCTCTTCTAGTATTTTTATAGTTTTATGTCTTAAGTTTGAATCTTTTATCCAGTGAGAATTAATTTTTGTTAATAGTGAAAGTTGGGAGTCCAGTTTCAGTCTTCAACAGGTCACTAGCCAGTTCACCCAGCACCATTTGTTAAATAGGGAGTCTTTTCCCCACTGAATGTTTTTGATTGGCTTAACACAGATCAAATGACTATAAGTAGATGGGTTCATCTCTTGGTTCTCTGTTCTGTTCCATAAGTCTACCTCTCTGTTTTTGTGCCAGTATCATGCTGTTTTGATCACTATAGATGTATAGTATAGTCTAAAGTCTGGTAACATGATACCTCCTGATTTGTTTTTATTTCTTTTTTTTTTGTTTTTTTGTTTTTTTTATTTCTGAGTAATGTATTGGCTATTCAAGTTTTTTATGATTCCATATAAAATGAAGAACTATCTTTTCAAGCTCTTTAAAGTATGACAATGATGCTTTAATAGGGATTGCACTAAATCTTTAGATTGCTTTGGGTAGTTTAGACATTTTAACAATGTTGATTCTTCCTAGCCATGAGCATGGTAAGTTTTTCCATTTGTTAACATCTTCAGCTATTTCTTTTCTCAGAGTTTCATAATTCTCTTTATAGAGATCTTTTACATCCTTTGTTAGGTAAATTACTAGATATTTTATCTTCTTTGGCACTACTTTATATGGAATACTGTCCTTGACTATATTTTCATCTTGAATGTTCTTGGCATATATAAAAGCTACTGATGTATAAGTATTGATTTCATATCCTGAGATGCTGCTGTATTCCTTAATCACTTCTAAGAGTTTTGTAGTTGAGTCCCTGGGATTTTTCCAGGTATAGGATCATATTATTTACCAATAGTGAGAGTTTGATCTTCTCTGACTCAATTTGGATAACCTCAATTACCTTCTCTTGCCTGATTGTGATGACTTCCATTACTATGTTGAATAGTACTGGAGACATTGGGCATCCTTGCCTAGTTCCTAATCTGAGTGGGAATGTTTTCAATTTTACTCCATTCAATATGATATTAGCTGTGGGTTTGCTGTAGATAGCCTCTATTAGTTTAAGAAATGTACCTTCTATGTCTATTTTCTTAGGTGTTATGACCATGAAAGAATGCTGTATATTATCAAAAGCTTTTTCTGCATCAATTGAGGGAATCATATAGTCTCTGTTTTTTATTTTATTTATGTGATGTATTATATTTATAGATTTATGTATGTTGAACCAAACTTGTAAACCTGGAATAAAACCAACTTGATCATGGTGTATGATTCTTTTGAAGTGTTGTTGAATTCTGTTTGCTAAGATCTTATCGACTATTTTTGCATCAATATTCATTAATGATATTGGTCTATAATTTTCTTTCCTTTTGGATCCTTTCCTGGTTTGGGGATCAGGGTGATATTTGTTTCATAGAATGTGTTGGGAAGTATTCCTTCTTTTTCTATGCTTTGGAAAAGATTGTCTAATATAGGTACTAGTTCCTTTTTAAAAGTTTGGTAGAATTCAGGTGTGAAGCCATCTGGTCCTAGACTTGTCTTTTATAGGAGATTTCATATTGTTGATGTTATTTCAGTGATTGATATAGTTGTATTCAAAATTTCTAATTATTTCTTGTTGAGTCTAGGAAGTTGGCATGGTTACAGGCATTGGTCCATTTCCTTCAGATTTTCATATTTCTGAGGATAGAGTTTTGTGTAGTAACCATTGAGGATTTTTTTGAATGTCTGTTGTTATTTCTCCTTTATCCTTTCTGATTGACAATATTAGAGATTTGACTTTTCTGTTTCTGGTTAGGTTAGCCAAGTATTTATCAATTTTATTAGTCTTTTTAAAAAATCCAACTTTTTGTTTTGTTGATCTTCTGAATGATTCTTTTGTTTTCAATTCCATTTAATTCTACCCTAGTTTTGGTTATTTCTTTTCTTCTGCTGGGTTTGAAGTTGTAATGGTCTTCCTTTTCCAGTTGCTTGAGATGGAAGCATTAAGTTGTTGGCTTCCTCTATTTCTATTTTCTTGATGAAAGCTTCCAACACTATAAATTTCCCTCTTAGGACTGCCTTTGCTCTATCCCACAGGTTTTGATAATTGGTGTCTTCATTATTATCTTGTTCTCAAAAGTTGGTAATTTCCTTCTTAATCTCATCTTTGACCAAGCTATCATTCAGCCTCAGATTATTTATTTTCCATGATTTTGTTTGAGTATGAAGATTCCTGTTGCTGTTGAGTTCAACTTTTGTTCCATGGTGGTCCGAGAAGATAAAAGGAATAATTTCTATTCTTTTAAATTTGCTGAGGTTAGACTTGTGTAGTAAGACATGACCAATTTTGGAAGATGATTTGTGGGCTGATCAGAAGAATGTATATTCAGTTTTATTAGGATGAAATGTTCTGTAGAAGTCTGTTAAGTCCATTTGTTCTAGGGTCAAGTTTTAGTCTAATATTTCTTTGTTTAGTTTCTTCCTGGAGGATCTAGCTAAAACTGTCAAAGGGGTGTTAAAATCTCCTACTATAATAGTGCAGGAAGATATCAAGTTGTTCATATCCATTAGGGTTTTCTTTCTAAATTGAGGGGCATTCTGGTAGGGTGTATAAATGTTAATTATTTAGATCTCTTCTTGTTGGGTGTTTTCCTTCACAAATATGTAGTGTCCATTCTTATCTTTATTTTTGTTGGTTTAAAGCCAATTGTATCTGCAAATAAAATTGCAACCCCTGCTTTTTGCTGATTTCCATTTGCCTATATTATAGATGTCCATCCTTTCACCCTGAGTCTATTTTTATCCTTTAAGGTAAGATGAGATTCTTGCATGCAACTGATATCTGGTCTGAATTTATGTATCCAGTCAGCCAACCTGTGCCTCTTTAGAGGACAATTTAAACCATTCACAGTAATTCAAGAGCATTAATAAGCATGGTAGTGTTTTGGGTATCAGGTTTTTAAAATGTCCAGTGGATATTTTTAATCCTTTTACCACTGTGGAAGTTAGGTTTTGTTCAAAAATTTCTGAGTGAGTTTACTTTCGTGGTAGAACATTATGCTGGTCACTGTAGAAGATGGGTCTGAGAATATTGTGGAGAGCTGGTTTAGTTATGGCAAATTTCTTCAACATGTGTATGTCATTAAAGTATTTAATTTCTTCATCACAAATGAAACACAGTTTAGCTGGATACAGGATCCTAGGCAGAAAGATTTTTGTTTTAGGAGATTGAAGGTTGATGACCATCCTCTTCTGGTTTTAAAGTTTTGGCTGAGAGATCTGCAATCATTCTGCTATTTCCACCTTTGTAGGCAATGCTTTTCTTATGTCTGGCTGCTTGCAGAATTTTCTCCTTCATCATAACATTGGCAAAGTCAATCACAATGTATCTAGGAGATGCTTTATTTGGATTGAGTCATGCTATGGTTGTGAAACTGTTCTACTATCTGAATTTCTGTATCTCTTGCAGTGCTTGGGAAATTCTCCTCCATAATCTTTTGGAGAAGGGCATCTGTACCTTTAGGACTATCCTTTTCTCCTTTAGGAATTCCTATAAGACAAATGTTTGATCTTTTGAAGTGATCCCACAACTCTCTCAGGGAATGATCAGTTTTTACTTTCCATTTGTCTGCCTCTTTGAGTGTTTGAGAATGTTCAAAAGCTTTGTCTTTGGCTCAGTGCCCATAGCTCAGTGGTTAGGGTGCCAGCCACATACAATGAGGCAGGTGGGTTTGAACCTGGCCTGGGCCTACTAAACAACAATGACAACTGCAACAAAAAAATAGTTGGGCATTGTGGTGGGCACCTTTTTCTTAGCTACTTGAAAGGCTGAAGCAAGAGAATCACTTAAGCCCAAGAGTTAAAGGTTGCTGGGAGTTTTCATACCATGATTACCGAGGGTGATATAATAAGACTCTGTCTAAAAAAAAAAAAAAAAATGCTTTGCCTTCAATTTCAGAGATCCTTTCTTCTGCCTGGCCAACTCCTCAAATAACTTTTTTATTTCCTTGAGCTCTGCTATTTCTTTCCTCATTATATCCATATCTTTGGTGACTTTGTCTTTGAATTCATTAACTTCTTGAAACAACTTTAGAACTACTGATTGAATTTTGATTTCTAACTTTTCTTCCATTCTATTCATCTTACTTGCCATCCATATTCTGAATTCTATTTCTGACATTTCAGCCATTTTTCTATGCATGGCATCTTCAGTTGTATCTCCTTTGTTATTCCTCATGGAGGTCGATCTACTCTACTTATTCATGTTGCCCGAATTCTTCCATTGGTTTCATCCCATATTTATTTTCCACTGTTTTGCTATTTAAACTGGTAGGATGAGATTGAATTGGGGGGTCCCACATAGTAGAGTTAATCAACCTTTTATTAAAACTATAGGCTTTGTAATTGTGGCTTATCCCCTACAACCCTACAAAGGCCCCTTTTAAAGTTTTGGCCAGAGACTCTGGGAACCTACTTGGTGAGATAGCGCAAGTGGCTCTGTTTTGAAACCAGCCACCTGCTATCCATCCTAAGAAGTTACAGTATTAAGTTTAAATCTCAGCTGTGGAGAGATAAAGACAGCTGCAGTGCCCTGCCCCTACAATTCAGTTCTTTTCCCCAACAGAACTTCATAGGGCACTTCAGAGTGTCCCTGGGTGGACAATCCCAGATGCGAGTTCCAAATTGTCTCAGGCAGTATAAATCCTGCTTAGCAGAGAGGAATCCAAGGGTCGCCAACTGCAAATAGAAATTGTTAGTCAATTCTCTTCTGCAACCCTGAGGATATATAGCCTGGTGGTCTTTGTTGAGCTTCCAATTGCCCATCAATGTCCCAACTAAGCATCAATGCCCCTGTCCCCAGGGCATAATCAAAGCCAGGAGTCTGGGACCTCCCCCTGCTTGGCGCATCTATACCTCTGCACGCCAGCTCAGTTGGAGCTGGGGGTCCATGTCCCTGCCAACCAGACTCAGTCCACACTGGCATCTGCATCTCTGCTCACCAGCTCAATTACAGCCAGGGGACCATGTCCCTACCTGCTAGGCTCAGTCTATACCCAGCAAGCCTCTACTGGCAGGCTCAGTTGGAGCTGGGGATCTTTGCCCCACCTGCTGGACTCAGTCCACACTGAGTGGGCACCATCAGAGCTGAGGCTTCTGCACACCCTCCCACCAGACCTGACCCAAAGGGAGGTCAACACCCCTGCTGGCCAGGCAAAGTCATAACCAGGGGACTGATCTTTCTCCCACCCAGTGTCCCTTTCTTCCTGAGCCTTCTTTCTTCCCCACTAGTCACAGATTCTGTCCTGATCTTTGGTGGTCCACACTCTGCCCAGATCTCTTAAGAAAATACCAAACACTCTGGTCTCTGCAGGGGGCAGAACTTCAGATGCCATGTGAGGGGGGAAGGGTGGACTAGGAGTTTGGAATTGCAGGGAGAATATTTGTTCAATTTTAAGCTGGATTAAGGTGGTGTCTAGGTTCACAAGTGGGATCTTCCTGAAGAAAGAGATATGGTCTGTAGTGGCTCTCTCCAGTGAGGTAAAATGAGAGGTCTTTGTCCCTGGTCACTTGCAGAGAGCATACTGTGAGCCTCCTGCTTGGCAGAGGGGTCTCCCTTCAAGAGCGACTTTATACCTGTGATTTGTTTTCTTGAATACTCTTCCTTGGAATCACAGCTTGCATAACTGGCTCAACTCCCCACCTTTGGTTTCATAGAATCTGATTCTGTCTACTTTTTCTTCCTCTGGTGAGGAGCCTCTGCCGAGTATTGCTACTAGTTGGCCATCTTCCCAGAATCCCTTGTTTTTCTATTTTTAGTAGAGTGGGACCTTGTGTCTTGTCTCACACTCCTGAGCTCAAGCAATCTATCCACTTTGGCCTCCCAGAGTGCTAGGATAATGGACATTAGCCACAGTGCCCAGCCTCTCTTCCTAGCTATTTGAAACCATGAAGTTTTGACTACTAAGTTAGAGAATTTGCCACTGTGTAATTATGTTGGTAGCACTGTACAAACTGCTCATAGAGTTTCATAATCTTGGTATATCAGTGTCTGGTGGCTGTGTTCATGCCAATGTGTGGGTGTGTTTTGCTGAGTGGAGTTCATTATTGTTGTTGCACGTTTTTTAAGTGTTGTTACAAGAATGTTAGAGCTCGGATTACAGCAAAGAGCAAACATCAAATTTTTCATTACATTTGGCAAGAGTGGAAGTGAAATCAGGGACATGTTAGTCCAAGATTATGGGGATAATTCCATGAAGAAAATGGCAGTATATAAATGGATCAAATGTTTTTCTGAGGAGAGAGAAAATGACACTGATGAAGAGAGGTTAGAGCAGCCAGTAATGAGTAGAACTGACAAAAATATTGCAAAAATTTATTGAACTGTGCATCAGAATAGTTGGCTGACTCATAAAAGCATAGCAGATCAAATATACATTGATACAATAACTGAAATATCTTAACTCTAAATCTCAGCCAACAACACATGGCTTTTGCATCACAACAGTGCACCTGCTCACACAGCGCTGTTTGTGAGTTTTTAGCCAATAAACGGTTTTTTTTTAACCTTTTAAAATCTCACACACACTTGAACATATATTTAAATTTCCACAGCACAATAAAATCATGTTGCTCCAAAAAAAAAAAAAAAAAGAGTAGAAAAAGAATATAATTACTATACTTTGAAGTTTTCTTCTTTGTTCTTTCTTTCTTTCTTTCCTTTTTTCTTTCTTTCTTTCTTTCTTTTTTGAGGCAGAGTCTCACTATGTCACCCTCAGTAGAGTGCTGTGGCATCACAGCTCACAGCAACCTCAAACTCTTGGGCTTGAATGATTCTCTTGCCTCAGCATCCCAAGTAGCTGGGAGTACAGGCACCTGCAACAATGCCTGACTATTTTTTGTTGTTATTGTTGTTGTTGTCATTGTTGTTTAGTTGCCTGGGTTCAGGTTCAAATTAATGATCTTTAAAAATTTTACAGCACTCCTATGATCCTCTCACAGCACACTGGTGTACTGTGGCACATCAGTTGATAATCATTGTCATAGAGGCTGTATTAGTTTGCATTTCTACTAGGAGTGTAAAAGTGTTCCCTTCTCTTCATATCCATGCCAGCATCTGTAGCCTTGAGACTTTGTGATGTTGGCTATTCTCATTGGGGTTAGATAATATTTCAGAATGGGAGAAGATATTTGTATGCTATGAATCTGAAAAGGGCTGATAAGTGGAATCTAGAGAGAACTCAAATTAATCAACAAGAAAAGAGCAAACAATCCCATTTATAAATGTGCAAGAAAAATGACCAGAACCTTCTCTGAAGATGACAGATGAATGGCCAAAAACCCATGAAAAAGTGCTCATTATCCTTAATCATCAGCATTAACTTAAAAATTTATTAACTTGTAATATACTCTCTATGTATATATGATGCATTCTTAGGCAACAGATTCAATAAAGATATCCTTGTGATATTACTCTCTCAACAAACCCCTCTCCTTTTTGGAATTACCAAGGAAAAATAATATTTTTCCTTGAATGCAATTTCTTCTTCCCACAACCACTTCACCCTCTTTTCGAATTATAACAAGTAATCAGGAGCTTAACTACCATAAAAAGTCACAGATATGACTAGGGTTTTTTTTTGTTTGTTTGTTTTTTGGCTAGCTGGGATGTACATTTTAAAGTTGTCATTTTGGGAGGAAGGGGAAGAGTTGGACCAAAAGAAATAAAGTATCCTTCTTAGTGTGAATCTCCACTTACCTAAATACTCTATTAGAGTAGAAACTCCATCTGACATCTTGTCAGAGTTGTAACACAAAAAGATTTCTTTTTTTTATTAATTTTTTTTGGTTTTATTTTTCAATTTCTAATGAACTCTGAATGGAGAATATATGTTGTTGATAGGCTGTGCTCAAAATTCTCAGAAATAGTGTAGATTTAATATTTAATTGAAAATTGGGACTAGACTCTATGTCTTATTCAACTTTTTTCTTTTCATCTTATCTTGTTTGCACATATTGAATCACATTCTTTAAATAACTCAAAGATATACAATTAGTTTAACTATTGTCATTTGAATGGACAGCTCTAATATTTTATTGCAAACAATGATACAATAAGTACTTTGATGTAATTTGTACAAATGTTTCTTTAGAATAGTATTAAATGTAAATATTGTCTGAAAGAGTGTGCTTATTTTAAATCTGAGATATTGCTAAATTGCTTTCTAAAGAGCTTTCCAATTTTTTATGCTTCTTAACAACAGTGTTTTCCCCATATCTTAACTAACACTGGATATAGTACAAATTATTAATTTAAGGCCAGTCTGATATGTGTCGTATGATACTACATTACTATCTTAATTATTTCATTCAAGATATGTGATAGCATGTTTCCTTAGACGTGTTCATCATTTGTGTTCTCTTTTCTGTAGATTGCCAGGTCATATCATTGCTGTTTAAAAACACTGAATTGTCTGTTCAAAATTTTGTTTTTATGAACTCTTTAAAAAATTCTGATATTATTCCTTTTTGTGTTACATATGTTCTAAATATTTCCCATTTGTCTATTAGTTATCTTTGAACTCTAAATTTGGTATCTTGTAACCAAATCTATCAATTTTTTCTTTGTGGCTCTTAGATTTTGAGTCTTGAAAAATTTCAGTTACTACTTATAAAAATACTTCCCCATAGATTCTTCTAGTAGTTTTATAGATTTTTAATATTCACATCTGTCATTCATTTATAATTTTATGTAACTGTAAGTAATTTAAATTAAATATTTCCTTAGTGGATAGTTAATTATCTTAGCATTATTTAGTGACCCACTATTTTTTTAACCACTAATTTGAAATGTTATATTTACCTTATGTTAAACATCCACATATATATACATGGTTATTTATTGATTATATTCTTTTTTTATAAAGTAAAATTAAAAAAATTGAAGAACAGAATATATATACAAAAAGTACACATATTGTGAGTTAATAGCTTCATGATTTTTACAGACCAAACATATAATTTAACTATTGGTTAGGTCAAGAGATAAAATTATTATATATCAGAAACCTGAGACAATGGTGTCTCTTCTACTTTGATAGAAGAGCTTACTGAAATTCAACTTCTATCCCCTTCCTGCCCTACCTTTGTAGGAGAGACTGCAGAATCTTACCTTTCCAGTCATTATAAGAAAGATAGCTGACGTATTCAAGTAATTCTTATAAACTGCTTTCACTTCAAATCCAGCAAGCCCGATGCTAAGCCACTTGAGTGTTCTTCTCACTCACAAGATTGACTCTAATCGTTAATTATAAGGGGGAGAGCAGAGGTTGTCAGTAGGGCCCCTTCACTGGGACTGCCAGTATATTCTAGGCCAGCAGTGCTCAGAGTTGTCCTGCCTCCCCATGCCATGGAGGTAGGATTCGGGGTGTCCACCCAGGCCATCTCTTCCCTTGCTGGCTCCTGGCTTACATGAATTTCTCTTTTCTGCAAAAAGCTTATTGCTTAATCTGTATGACATTGTAGAATTTATCCTGGACTTTGGGTACAGATGATACCTCTCTGAGTTTAGACCTGCCAAGTAGGGAAAAGATATAAAATGTTTTAGCATTTAGATTAAAATTGTAATGTTTGATATATACCACTAACATTTGTTATCTTGTATATTGTATTTTTTATCTGTTGTAATTGGAGAAGTCAAATGTGAATTGATTATTACAATTTTAATACCGTGTTTTCCTTTCTTAAAATGTGTATACATTTTTTTGGTACCCTGTGAGTGCGCATGTGTTTGTGTATTTGGGGGTGGGGGCTGCCAAAAATATATATACAGATTTTAAGAGATGTTATCTATGTGTTACTTTTCAAAGTTGACTTACAGTAGCAATGTGTTTATGATATTCCCTCAAAAGATAGCGCTAATCAAATGAATGCTGAATGCTAGCATCACCATGTGACAAGTAGCATGAAGAAAGTAGCAGAGTAAAAGGGAGGGGAGAAGGGAGGAGCATTGGTAAGCTCACATCTAATGGGCATAGTGAAAGGGTATACCGCACAATCCCCTGGGTGAGGGGCTCCACTACAACTTGAACTTTACTTAACAAATGTTAACAATGTAAACTGATCATTCATACTCTTTTGTTTTGTTTTGTTTTCATACTCTGATATTAATATGAAACAAAAAATCCATTTAGATGAGAAACTATTAATTCTAAGTGAAATTTGTGTTTAAAATCTAAATAAACAGAGTTTTTATAATAACAAAAAAAAAGAAGAAAGTAGCAGAAGCATGGCTATCATTCAAGAAACACAAGACCATTTAGACAAGGTATTTAAAGTCTGAGAACATTGTGGAAGTAAGATGACAATGGAGGCGTGGATATGCAACAGAACCCCCAACATGCCTAATAATTCCATGCATTCATGATTAATTTGAGATGCATGGGACTGTGTATGATGTGCACAAAGGCAGATCCAAGAGGCCTCACACAGCAACAAGTGCTGCTACTTCTGCTATGGTGTTAGGACAGTTTATACACTTGCCACGGAAGTCCACCAAACAATAAGTATGTTAGACAAGGTTTAGCAGAACAATCATATAAGGTATTCTTAACACAGCAAAGCAGAACGTTTTCATCCCAAGATTGTTATGTGCACCAAGACGTGAGAGCTTATCTTGATGAGAATTTTCCAGAACAATGGATAGGGCAAAGAGATACTGTTGAGTTTCCCCCTTATTCTCCTGACTTGATACCACTTGACTTCCAACTATGGGGGAACCATAAGAAAATGTGGCGTACTTTAGAAAACCTGCTCCACTGGTGATACTTCAGGATGAAATAGAGGCAGTGTGCACAGGTGGACTCTTTGGTTAACGGTACTCAAGCTGTAGTTCACCACAATCAGAAGTGTATGGACACTGACAGTAACCACTTTGAACTCCTCTTGCACTTGCAGAAGTCAAATGTGACTTGTATTCATCTTTTGTTACTGGTATATGTTCAGTATTACAACTTTAATACAGTCATTTCCTTTCTTAAAATGGTTATACTTTTTTTTGGCACTCTCTGTATTGTGTGTGTGTGTAGTAAAGTGAACATTTAAAATAATATAATGTGATAATTCTGCACATTGGATTCCCCTCACCTCCAGGGCTTGGTTCTATTACTATTTGTTGTTCTTTGATTGTTTAGTGACATTTCTGCACTAATTCTGTTAAGTCTTTGTTCTTCATCTTATCTAACTACTGATGTATCTGCTTGGTACACGTAAGGGTCTAAATGATTGGATAGAGATGTCTTATATCAATAAGTCTCCCAGACTTCACTGAGGGGCTCTATGTGTATATGAGAGTGTGCTTTGAATACCCCACTGGCAGTTTATAACTCCGTCTCTCCTTTAACTTTCTTCTGCAGAGCCTTGAGTTCCACTGGAGATATGAGATTAGTATATTCTTGGTTCTTTCCTGAGCATGTACATGTATGTGGCCTTATAAATCTTAGTGGTATGTTGGATTGGAAGCTCCTTATGAATGCTTCAATTCCCTTTTACCTTTTAAGTTTTTTTTGTCATTCTTTTGTCAGCCCTATTGTTAACACTGGTTCAGAGAGCTGTGAAGTTATACTATTGCCAATGAATGCCCAAGGATAAGCTAGTTTTGCACAGAATCACTTTGTGTTAGGTCAAGTATAGACAAAACCCAAGAATGGCACATTTCAAGGAGTTGCTAAATAATTCAAATAATATTTTGAGGGCTTCAGGTTTTCAGAGGAGCTCCAAAGCTATTTTGCCTTCTCTAGTGGCGGCTAGGTGGCCATCATTGTGAGGCTGTTGGTTTTTAAGGCTACTGCAATGCTAAGTGGGAAAAGGAGATAAGATTAGGAAAAGGAGGCTTGGCACCTGTAGCTCAGCGGAGAGGGCTGCAGCCACATACCTGGGAGCTGGCAGGTTCAAACCCAGCCCAGGCCTGCTAAAAAATGACAACTAGAACCAAAAAATAATCGGGCATTGTGGCGGGTGCCTGTACTCCCAGCTACTTGGGAGGCTGAGGTAGGAGAATCGCTTAAGCTCTAGAGTTTGAGACTGCTGTGAGCTGTGATGCTACAGAATTCTACGGGGGGAGACATAGTAAGAATCTGTCTCCAAAAAGAAAAAAAAAAAAAAAAAAGATTAGGCAAAGGAGATAAGATTAGGGAAAGTTAAAATGCCATAGAATTTGCTGCTCTTACCAAGTTTCAGTGGCTTTTTTTTGTTGTTGTTGTTATTGCAGTTTTGGCCAGGGCCAGGCTTGAACCTGCCACCCCTGGTATATGGGGGCCAGTACTCTACTCTTTGAGCCACAGGCATTGCCCCAGTGGCTTTTGAACAAACATTCATTGCCTTGTGCAAGTTTTTGTTCATTTCCAGAGTCCTGAAAATGTTGATTTTGACAATTTTTGCCAGTGCTTGTTCTCATTGCTTTTTTATGGAGATATGGATTTTCTGAGATCCTTACTCTGTCATTCTGAAGTGTTCTGTTCCTTACTCTGTAACTCTGAATTATTCTGATGAGTTAGTGTGAATGTTGATCTATTTTAAAATTTGGCATTGTTGTTATATTCTTAATTTTGAAAACAATTTAAAATGTAGAATAAGAAAGACTGACATAAATAAATGTGGAATATCAATGTGTCTAACTTTCATAATTAACTACCATTAAAATTTTTATTATTGTACTTTTTTGAAATCTAATAATACAGATTTTCATGGTTTAATTATTTGGTTGTTTCTGTCCTAAGGAGTTACCTATCTCAAGAAGCACTCGAAATAATTGACAATCTAGGTAAAGGCTAAGAGCACAGCTTTGTTTTCTGAAAAGCATGGGTTTAATTTTTGTTTTTTATGAGCATAAGACTTTAGACATATTTTTAGTCTCTGATTTCCAATCTTCTTATTTATATACTAGAAACCATAAAATATGCTTCATAGGGTTATGTTGAAGATTGAATGACACAATATATGTAAAGCTCTTTCCTCAATAAATAGTACCTATTATTATTTAAAATTGAAGCAGTGGTTTAGATATAATTTCAGTTGAATAAAATTAGCAGGTAGGATGGTTTATTCATTATCAGAAATTTAACATCCTCCCACCTCTTTTAGTTGGTTAGTTTGTACTTTTCTATACTGCTTTATTCTTTTGTGATTTTTTGGGGGGAATATATATATTTTAATTCCAAAGCACAAGAGTTTTTCTGATTGTATCCTCATCAATTGCAATGGTCTCCATCCTCCCGAGAGCCAGGACATCCTAGTGGGGGTAACTGGATAAAGGTTATCCAGCCTGATCAGCTTATTACCACTTTATGTGACATAATAACGTCACGTATATACCTGGCAAGCAGTGATAAACACAGGCATTTTTCAGAACGCTATCTATCTTTATTTGTTAAGTTTCTGTAACCAGTGCTAGATCACACCAGCATCCAAATGTCAAACTCTTACTAGCTTTTATATGTTCTCATATCATATTATGCAGTTACCCATGAGTAGGTGCTAAATTTATCTAATAGATAAAATGAAAAGGATAGCCCTGTAATAATTTTGAAGAGTACCTACACAGATAATGAAAAACAAAATGTATATTAGGCAAAATGTACATTAAAACATTTAAATCATTTTCTTAGTTAAATAGAATAAAAACCCTTCCATGTAATCTTGACTTTAGGGTTCACAATGTGCAAATGCCTGAACATTTTATTTAGCTATATTTGAAATCCTGTATATGAGAACCAAATATTTATGGTAAAATTACAATTTTTTGCTACTAGTCCTTAACTTTAAATTGCCACATACAAAATTTATTGGAAGTAAATGCACAGAGAATATCAGTTTGTTTTAGAAACTGTGTGAATTTCATTAGTCTAAATGAGATTGTTCTTCCCAAGAATCAGGACTTCTCCTCAGTCTAGTCCTGTGCTTTGTGTTGGGTTTTGTTGACGATCTTTCATATTATACATGTATGTGATTTGCTCCCTTTGTCCAGTGACCATTTTCAGAGGTTATCCGTTTCCCTGTGTTTTTATTTCCCACCTTCATTTAGTTAGTGATTTAAGGAAAGAGTTATTTTCTACCATATTTTTATAGGTGATTTGAAAATTTTTGTGAAATTCAAAATGTTTCTTTTCTTTTTTTTAAGTTTAAAGGATATTAGAGTGCTAGTCTAGAATATGTGTAATTATCATTACACAAAAAAGGTAATTGAAATAAAATAGCAGACTCAAACATCATAGACCAGTGTACTCCCATACTCATCTGTGTCACTGGTTGCCTGGGTCTAGAATTATTTGACAAGTGGCATCTATAGGGCTTTCTCTAGAAACTATAGAGACTTTTCCCCCAAATGGAAATGGAAGAGGAAATAATATTCATATAGAGACTACAATGATCCAGATGTGTTAATGATAAATTCTTCATACATCACATAAGCTTTTCTCTAGTTCTGCAGAGCAGTCATTCCTATTTTTATTTTTTTTTTTAATGAGATTTTTTTTTCTTAGAGATGTTAACTATTTGCCATTACTCATATCACTAGCAAAGACTGAGAGCCAAACTAGGTCTACCAAATACACAATTCCATGTCCTTTTGTATGTACTTTTTGAGAGTAGTGTAAATGTCAGATTAAGGGAGTAAATTAACACCTCTATTAAATATAAAATGTTAAAGAGAACATTTACATAGCTGTTAGTATAGCAGTAGGTGCTTCAGAATGGCAAACGCAACATCTTTTTTTAAAGCAGATATTGATAGGTAAGGAAATAAAAATCAGGCAGTATTATTTTCCCATCATCTTCCTTCTCCCAAGTTGGCAAATTTTTAGAATTTAATGTAATATTTTAGTTGTCTATAAAGCAAAAAACCCCTAGATGTATGCTCTATTTGTATTACACAGAAGGCTGCTTCCAAAGGCAAAGAGCCTGTTGAGCGTCACTTAAGAGCAATTTTTTTTCAATAGGATACTTATAATTCTCATTATTTGATAGTTTGTTTAGCCTGTAGACCAACAGTCTTCTTGGAGTAACTATTCAGTGATTACAGTACATTCATGGAGTATCTGCTCACATTTGATAATTTCTTGGACTCACCTGGATCTGCTCTCCACTTTTCTCTTGTTTTTTATCCCGGGAAGCTGCTTTTATGAAGTGTACCAATGGGACAATTTGCTCTCTGGCTTTCTGTTGGGATTTCCCAGGGGTAGGCACCATCAGGAGAATAGAGGGCTGGGAGAGACACAATTGGGGGAACTTCTTTCTTGTTGTTCCTGATGTGTTTTCTGCAATATCTTTACCAGGTTGTTTGAATCTGTCTACAACAGACCATCGCTTCTGTAGCAGTAGTTACTCTATTGAGGCTCTGGAAACTTCTCTCTCCTCCTTTTCTTGCATAGTTCCCTAATAGAAACTCTGTCTTGTGGGTCTACACTTCCTTTAAGTGTGAAATCCACGTCCTACTAGAAGCATGATTGACACACAGCTAAGCACTGAGCAATATACTAGCCTCTGTACTCCAGGCAGAACAGAGGGTGATTCTTAATTAGGGAAAAGACACTATTAACAAGCAAGAAGCAGACACCTGCATAGGCAATGAAACATAAAAGTACAAATTCACACAGCCAAGTGCTTCAATAATTTACTGTGGAGATAGAAGAAAGAAACTAGTGAGGTATTAATACAGGAATCTTCAAAAGTATACTTTTGGTAAAGCTAAATACTAAAAAATTGTCTTCAGTATATATTCTAAGCAAGTTTATTCTCAAGGGATAGGACATGGCCTAATAAGAATGACATAATTGGAGCATCTTACTATAAACAAATAGTAACTAATTTCAGAGTATGATACATGAAAGCTATTACTTTCCCTAAGAAATAGAAAGGTATGGTACTTGTGGAATTTGCTATTTGAGTGGTAGTATAACTATTATTAAACTTGATTTTTGAGTGGTTCACTGCTTTAGAAGTTAAAGATTAGCTGATAAAATCTTTAGGGAAATTAACTTTTGGGTGATATAGGAAAATTGACTCTGAGTTCTTAGGGAATTTGATCTTGAGTGGTATTGTTTTATCTAATTTGATCTGTAAAGTTATTGGATAATTATTGAATGGGATATTTTTTGTAGTATTCCACAGATTTGAATTCCAGTTCACATCTGATAAAGGACTTGAACCCAACATTTATAAAGATCTTTTATGGTAAGATAAACAACCTAATTTAAAACATGGGCAAAATATTTAAATAGCTCACCAATTGTACCAATGCATATAAGCACATGAAAAGATACTTAATATCATTAGTTATTAGGAAAATGCAAATTAAAACTATATTGAGATACGTGTGCCATCATAGACCTTATAATGAATGATGACAAGGTTGTGGTATAATTGGAAATCTTATATATTGTTGACAGGAATGCAAAATGATACAGTTACTTTGGGAAATAGCATTGGCTTTTTTTTTTTTTTTTTTTTTAAGATAAACACATTTACCATATGATCTAGCAAACCTACTTCAAAGTATTTAATCTAAAGAAATAAAAACAGGTTCACATGGAGGCCTGAAATCCAGAACCTATAGAAGCTTTAGTCATAATAATAAAAAACAGAAACAAGCCTAATGTCACATAATGCTTGGTGTCATCTTCATGTGATGGAATGCTACTCAGCAATAAAAAGGAACAAACTATTAATAAAAATTCCTGAGACAACATGGATGAACCTCAAAAGCATTATGTTAAATCAATGAAGTCAGATACGAAAATTGGCATACTGTATGGTTCCAATAATTTATGTTACATTCCAGAAAAGAAAACAAATCAGTGGTTGCCAGGGCTGCGAATTGGAGGGGCAGTGATTGACCAGAAAGTGGAATAATGGAGCTTTGCTAGATGGTGGAAATGTTCGTTCTGTGATTTTTTTTTTTTTTTTAAGGGTCTTGCTCTGTCACCTAGGCTGGAGTGCAGTGGTGTCATCATAGCTCACTGCAAGGTCAAACTCCTGGACCTAAGCAATTCTTCTGCCTCAGCCTCTTGAATAGGTAGGACTACAGGGTTGTGTCACCATGCTTGGCTAATTAAAAAAAAAAAAAATTGTAGAAAGGATGGGGACCAGGGAGTCTTTTTTTTTTTTTTTTTTTTTTTTGCAGTTTTTGGCCGGGGCTGGGTTTGAACCTGTCATCTCCAGCATATGGGGCCAGCATCCTACTCTGACGCCACCCACAGACGCCACCCACCTCTGGCATTTTTTAACATTTAAAAAATAACTTCTTTCAATAAATATTTATCTTTCAAGGTTCGGCCTTACCTCTTCCACAGATAAGGTATCCTCACTCTACCTATTGCCTTGTCAACTAATTATGTAGTGATGTATTTGTGTTTAGTTTATCTGCCACTTTCTGTTGTTTTGATATGTACTCCCAATCTTAAAATTTAGAACAAAGGCAAATAAATATTGTCTGCTTTGTATTTCTCTTTCAATATTTAAGAGGTTGGAAAATTTACAAAACAAATATCCTTGCAACTTTCTTTCAAAAGCATTGCATAAGAGAAAAAGAACAATTGAGTAATAGTTTCCTAAATTTTAAAAATACCCAGCTGAAGCACAAGCAAATGACATATGTTGGTAGTGATAATACTTTAAAAATGATCAGACAGCAGTCTAAAAAATACAGGTTTATGATTCTTAATTCATTATTCATTTTTAAATTTATTTGGAGATTAAACTTAAATATGTCTAATTTATTTGGATAGAAACGAGACATAATGGCATGAGTGTTGGTAGATAAGAGGTTAACGAAAACATTTTGTAGGGGATTTAATCACTTCCATGCTTCCTAGCCAAAATAAAACTACTTAGTAAGTGAAGTTCTTGGCCTTGTTGGGCGATAGCTTCACTGGACTTGGCAACAGAAATTGTCCAGGAAACTAGATAATTAACATTACACTTCTCCAATTACCTAGGCCAGGCTGAACTTAAATTTACCAAGCACTTCCCAGAAAACCTCTGAAATACAAGAGGTGATCATCCTGAAATCTACTACTTCTGAGTCTTTAAGATTCCTTTCATTCATATTCCTCCAGAAAAGTAGCTTCTTTCATGAGTGTTATCATAGACTCCACCAGACACATAGCTGAAGAGCTCAACTTGGTCACTGATCTTCACATTTCAGGTCAATACATACAAATCAGCCAGCACTCCTGTGTACCTCTGCTCAAGAATCTTCCCCTCCACAGCAAATATGAAATAAACTCAACTCACTAAAATAAGCTGGAATCAAACGTTCTGTTTGTAAAGCACTGTCTTCCTCCCTGAGACACAGGTATTGAATGGGTGCACTGGGCACATGACCAAGTCCTGCCCATGTAGGCAAGAACGTGAGCAAGAAAGGGCACCGAGAGCACAAGGACACTTACGGTTGGCATAGCTTGATGAGGTCCTGGTCGGTGGTGCCTGGCGGGAGGCCTCGAATGTACAGGTTGGTTTTACTCAACTGTTCCCCGCTGCTGTTGCTGCTGCTGTTGTTGCTGCTGCTGTTTGTGCTGGGGCTGGGAGGAGCCATGGGGTGGGGAGCTGGTGCATAGGACTGCTGGAAACAGAAAAAGCTGTTACTGGAAAAACAAAAGCCAGCACCTGCTCACAGGCCAGCAGCACAACTTGAGAGCAATGTAAGCTTCTCGTCCTCTCCAAGCCAGGCGTGCACACACACATTCAGCATATTGATAGCACTGCTCTGTTTTGCGTCTGAAACGATCATTTGCTTTCCCTTGCCCAGTGCCCCTCGATTTTGATCAGCACAAAGTCAGCCATACATGGGACAAAGAGAAGTTATCAGTTGCTCCTGGTAGTAGCATTTGGCTTTTGAATTTGCCCCTAACCACAGTGACTCTCCTCAGACAAGTAAAGCAGCACATCTCCCTGTTAAAACAAAACAGTTCACTCTTGGCATGGAAACTCTGCCTCCAGTATATCTTTACTAGCCAAGCATCCTTGGTTTGCCTCTGCTCTTTGTCCATTTTTTCTCCAAAGAAATTTCCTCATATTGTTTTCCTCACCATTACTGTCCAGCACGATGATACATAGAAATCAGTCTACAAATAGTGATTCTAGGAATGATTAAATGCATGAATCCATCTTAGCTGTTTCCTCCATTCCGAAAACTGCTTCTTCATATTGAACTTCCCTTGTTTGCAAGACTAAGCCTCCATTCTCTCCTTACCATCAAGATCCTCTTTAAACGACTCTAATGCAGGCTCTCAGTGTAGGCACCCCTCAGCACCTGGACAGGATAACTCTCTGTTGTGGGTGCTGTCCTGTTCATTGTAAGGTACCCTTTACCCACCAGATTTTAGTAACACCAATCTCCCAACTGTAATGACTAAAAATATATCAACATGCCAAATGTTCTGTGGCAGTGGTAAGGATCACTCTTATTAGAGAACAATTGTTTTAATTGGCGATACCATTACGCGGCAAAATGGAAATGAAAAAAGACCCACACGTTGGAATATACAATGTGTGTTTATAACTACAAAGGTCAGAATTAGATATATATTTGCTCATTAGGCTTATTTCTTTTTGATACAGGCTTATCTTCAAAAATTCTCAACTCAACACTGACGATCTGGCTTGAATCCCTGCTGTGACTCTTCTTGGTGAGGGGACCTTTAAATGGTGCCTTAACTTCTCAGAGGCAGCATTCTCATTAATATAAAGAAGATAATAATAAGACTCTCCTTTGCTATAAGGTCTTAAGAAACTTTGACTTAATGCAAACACAATGGTCCCTGGAAATTAGTAAGTATACAATAAATATTAGTAAGAATAATAGTAACGTTAATATTTGTGTTTCATATCTTGTCAATGGTATTAGCCTTTGTAACCATGCCAGAATTTCTCAGTTGTAACTTCATTGTTACCCAAAGGCACAATGAGTATATTCATCAAGACTTTCGGTTGAGTCTAACCTGAGGACTCATTAACTCTTTTATTAGAATTGGGAGGTGTGTACTTATCAAACAGCAAGTTGGGGGCGCCATAGCAAAAAGTATTTATTTAGATGAGGGTAAACTACAAAATCTTTTGTGCGATGGAACAAAGCTAAGAGATAATGTAATAATTTAAATGAAGAAAATGAAGAAAAAAATGTGATGCGCTCTGTGCCTCTACAGTCTCAATCTGAGACACTCAGGAAATATAACCAGCATGCAAATAATACAGATTTTTCATTCCACAACTGTGTTCTGCAGCCTAAATTGACAGGCCTGCTGGGCCCAGGTAAATAATATGATGTACTGAAAATAGAGTTGAGTGAGATCTCACTCACAGACAGCTGCACTTGCTAGATAGTATCCCGCGGTGGCTTTCCACTGCACTTATTTAAAAGCCCTGAAACCTCACATGATTTTTTTTTTAACTTTTTCTCCAACTACTTCCTGGGCCAGTCCCAATCATACTTCCAGCTTTCGCCTCTTCCCATTCTCAGCCCAGCTGTGCTGGGTTGGTTCTAATCCATCTTTCTACTATCAAACTAAGTATTACCCTACACATTCTATTATTTTCCTTTATAGTTTTAAGCATCTTTGGTCTTTATTAAATGTGTTTTTGGCTTACTTAAGGACTTTCTTGAGCATTAATCTGTATGTTCTCTGACAGCAGGAAATGTGTCAACCCTTACACAAATAGCACCTAGCCTAGTGCTTGATATATAGTAGATGCTTAATATTTAGCATATATAATGCACAATAAAAAAGAAGAAAAAATAGCACTGAGCCGATAGAGACAGAGGCCAAGTTTTAGCATCACTCAGTCTTGTTTCTTGCTATAATAGTTTGTTTTATAATTTCCCAAACTTCAGATCTACCCAATCTCTATTTCTGGCTTTAAGACAATGCTTCTTAGATTCAGTAGATCAAATCACAACGATTACATGTTTTCTCATTTCCCAATTCCCCACATGAGCATCACGATTACCCTATTTTTTTCAGGGTTTCTGTCATTCTTGCAGCCTCCTTGCTAAAACATGTGGTGCTAGATTCTTTGTCTGTTTCTTAATCCTAATCTCAGGATATGGTCAGCCAACAAAATCTGTGACAGGCTCCTAGAATTATCTTTTACTCTAAAGTTCCCATTGTTTTCCTAAGCCAGATTTATAGCACCTAATATATAAAGCACTTCAAGCTTTCTACCATGTTTCCCAAGTGTGTTTCTCATTCACTGTGGAGTTGGGAGGGGATAACACAGAATTATCCAATGCAAACAGAAACTGGCTGAGAATTAAGGAACGGGGAAGTGAGAGAGTAGGCATGGGCAGCAGCAAAGCCCAGAGCCTCCAACTCCTTTTTCTGAAATGAACATTTTTTTCACAGTATTACATATTAGTATGAACATATGAACATTTTAATGTCGAATTTTAAAATGAATTACACAGAATACTTTCTCTTCCCAAAATTTTAATTAAAAAAAAACTCGTTGCTTTTTAGAATTTAATATCTGAATAAAGCTTACTTTTGTTTGCTGGCATAAAAAGCTGTGACCGAATTCCTGATAAAGTCCCCACAACCCTGGAGCTTTACTTCCTTTGTAAGCCTTGCACACAGTAGGTGTTCAGTCCGTGCTTGTTGAAGTGGCTTGCTGGTCTCTCTATCTGAACCTGGGTCAGAGGAGGTTTCTCTTTTACTTCTCTTCTGTGCTTTACTCTCTTAAAATTCTTGGGGCCTTTTAAAAGCTGTGAGCTACCACTTTCACCTCTCCTCTCTTCAAATTCTTTGAATTCCATTCTGTACTCAGCTTCTTTTAAAATGAGACTTTGTTTAAAACAGTTTTTCCCATTGCATAGCCTTTAAAACCACCAGGGAGCCAGAAAAATGTCTCCAGCTTTATGTATCACAGATTAGATGGAACAGTTCAGACTGTGTCCTTGACTGATCAAATCAGAAAGCACCCGCTACGGAATGATCAATATGTGTTTACTTAATTCCACCCCCCACCCCCACCCCCGCCCAAGGCCCTTTGTGAGCATTTCCATAACCAGAACACCATTTAGCAAATTGAATGATGCCTAAAACAATAAAACGTGTCTTCTGAAGGGCCCAACAAATTACTGAGAAAAAATTAAACAAAATAGTCAAAAGCAGACCAAACTTGGGATGAGAATGGGGAAGCAGTGTGCAAGAAAATGAGGCATGTAATTTATAAATAGGAGGGATAGCCCGGACTGTGGAGAAAGGGTGTATTTCAGAAGTGCTTTGAAAAAAATACACACTCAAAAGTGGTTTGTTATGTTGTGTTCTTGCTTGTGGAATTGTAGAAATTCTGCTGAAAGAGGAAGACTTTCTCAGTGTTGTTGAACCAATCAATCCACAGATTTCAGCACCCAGTGTGGGAACTCTTCCTCATCTGTAATATTTCATTTATCTGTTGATGAGGCACTGATTGATTTAGGTAGCAGTCAGCACTGTAAATCATGCCTTGGTTTTAAGAATTATAAATTCCTTTCTCTCCACCCATCTTCACAATACACATCTTTTAATCAAGAAAATGTTGAAAAATTTCCCAGACATTCTGGGAATGTCTGACAAACGCACAGCCCTAAATGAATTAATTTATGAAAAGCAAAAGTGATCTTGTATGCTCTGGCTGTCAAAGACAGATGACCAAACTACAGAATCTTAAAAAAAAAAAAAAAAAATGGAGTGTAAATAATCTCTTGGGGTTAACAGGGCACAGCAGCCTCTTTCTTGATTAAAGTGGTTCTGCTTCTTTCCCTCTATTCTTTGTCTTTAGATGGCTTGGAATTTTATCATCGATTAGGTTTTAAATCATTTTGAGACACCAAAGAAAGAATTCCAAAACACGAGTAAAGAAAAATATTTTCCTTCAGATAAAATTGACTTAGCGATATTGCTCAAAGTCACACTTTGTAAATCCTATTTAGGAGTAGGGAGTACTTACGGTCTGGGGTTACTGAACACTGTCACACAGGGCAAGGGGTTGCTATGAATGTGCAGCATCAGCTTGGTTAGAGCAGTAGAAATGGAAGATTTTCAGAAAGAGACTAAGCATGACACTAGGATTGAAGGGGCGAGATACAGCACTTTGCTAGAAGCCACATTTGCTTGGTCAGGATGCAGATTCTTTCTTAGATGTTTATTCATGGTGGCAGGCATTAGACCCCCGCAACTACTTTGGGCTGCTAAATCAGAGGCTTGGTACCAGTGTCCCCTTTAGGAAATAAAATAAAAATGGCTTGAAATCCATTTAGGAATATGTTAATCCTAAAATAGTAATTGCAATGATCACAGGTAACATTCCTATGTGCTCGCTAAGCATTACAGCCCAATGAGGCAAAACATATCTCTCTCATTTTACAAAAGAGAAAACTAAGGCCCCCAAAAGTAAAGGACCATTAGGAGGCCTCACAGCTAGATCCCCAAGTTGAACCCAGCGAGACTGACTCCAGAAGCTTTGTAGTCCACCACAACACTGTAGAATTTTAACTCTTAATCATATAGATACTAGGAAGCATAAACACTTCCTTAAAACAATTCTGGACGTTGACACCCTGGCAGAGGCTCTGGTGCATCTTTGTATAAGCAGGAAGAAAAGAAAGATAAGTGTAAACAGCAGACAGTCCTAGTAAAGGCTAACAGGCCTTTTCTCTTTATCAAAATTTAAATTAAGTCCATCTTAAAATTTAATTTCAAAGGAGAAGTGACCATCAGAATCGAGCATGTTATGAGTTTTTCAAATAATGTCAAACAAGCGGGTTCATTTGTCAAGATTCATGGTTTGTTATTTAATAACAGGAAAATGAACTGGCTTGTAGATCATCCTAAACAGCTGAGTCATTTAGTGTGCTTTGTTAATGTGCCTCATTTTTCAAGTTTGAAAAGTGAATCAACCGGGTCCTCCTACATTCTTGCAAAATGTGTGGTTTGGGTGTGTAGATTTGGAGGAAGTTTAGTTTTTTGTTGTTGTTTTTTTCCTCTATGCATTTTATTTGTTTGAGCAGAAAGAATTTAGGACATTCTGTAAGTGTTGCACACAGAGCAAATCATTAAAAAATCATCTTTTATCAACCTATGTTTGATTGACACTTGTTAGGATTGTAGTGAACGTACACTAGCCAGGTGATTTTAAACCAGGCCCCTGAACTTTGGCATGACGAATATTTTTCAGCGCGAGAACTCTTTGTTGCAGGGAGCTTTCCTGTGCATTGTAGCACGTTTAACAGCATCCCTGTCCTCTACCTACTAGGTACCAGTTGCACTTCCCTCTCTTCAAGTTGTGACAATAAAAAATGTCTCCAGATATTGTCAATTGTCCCCTGGGGGGTTAGGGAATCTCTTGTACTTAAAAATCACTAGTTTAATAAATCTTGCTCCTTTCCTTGATAGGTCAATACAGTTCCCCCTTGTAAAATAATGACATAAACTCAGTGGCCCAAAGGCCATTTCACTGAAAAACCCCACGACCATACTGAAGTTCAATTTCTTACCATCAAGTGCGTAGTGCATTCTTTCCCTCCCACATATACCTCTCTAACCGTAGCAAATTAAGTCTGAAACATACTTCCTCTGATTGGAAACATAACTCTTTTTTTAACACTCTTTCTTTAAAAGATTATTTTTAGCATTCATAATATACTTCCAAATATCTTATCAAGAGCTACTTGGATTTTACCATCCTTTTATTGTTATCAGTGTTGATCACAGCAAACATAACTCTTTACAAAGAGAATTTTAAATATTTTTTTGCCTGCAATTCTCCTTGGCTGAAAATCACAGAGCCCGGATGCCAAACTGCAGTCAATTCTATTGCCGGCATCTGGCTGCTGGCAGGATGCTGAGGCAGTTGGTCTGGTGGCTTTGGAGTAGCCTTGGACTCTAGCACGCAGCAGTCTGTTCTGCTGATGGTCTCCCCAATTTGTTTTTATTCATCTCCAATGCAATACAACTTGTGCTATTTTAAGCACTCAAGGGTAAAGCCCTAGATAAAGTCTCCCAAGGGACTAACATACCAGCTCTTTACTATCTAAAAATGAATACCAACCACATTCTGTTCTCAAATCAGACATTTAGCCTGCCTGTACACATACTAGCTATTGCTCAGTGGGTAACACTGCTGTAGGCCACTGGATTCATCTCCCAGACAGTATAATTTCCACATAACTCTGCAGACTTCTTCTTTACAGTGAACCCAACATTAGAAAGTGGACACAGCAAGAACTATGACAGTCATGGGTAAGTCTATTATAGCCTCCAATGAGGGTGAGTATGAATACCATCCATGCAAGTAATAACACATACAGCTACATTAATATCTAAGCAAACTGTGCAATTATAGCCACAGTTTCATAAACCACATACATTATGGCTTTGCAATTTTATGCCAGGCAATTGCCTCTCCATTATCTATATGACCATAGTAAACAATTGTTTCAATTACGCCTTTTATAGAAGTCTGGTGAAAACACACCCTGGTTCTCTTTTCCTACCTACAGCTCAGACATGAACAACAAAAGACTCCTCACAAAGGGCAATCATTTGAATGTTCTCTGTCAACTGGCCTAGGTAACGGCTGTTGTCAACAGCAGTAACAGGGTGCGTAAGAGCTCCAGATTGCCCTGCATGAGTCCAGCTCCACCACTAACTAAACCTCTTGTCATGAGTAAAAAAAGGGATGGTGATCGTCTCACTTCATAGGACTGTTGTGAGAATAAAATATAGAAATTATATAAAAAATATTTAGCACAGGACCTGGCACAGAGCTAATACTCAGTAAATATTTCTTTTGTTTTGTCCTCTTCATGAGGCAGAACCTTAAAATGAGCACCATTTTCTCAGCGCTAGTTGTAGTAATTTAACTTGAAGAGGGTGTTACAAGAGCCAATCTTGTGTGTGTGTGTTTTAATAAATACAGGAGCCACTATATGCTTCAAATGAAATTATGTCATTAGAACTGCGGCTTGCCATTTTCATCAAGAACTAAGCAGTGATGAAACAGTATTTGTGGATGGAATGGCTTATTAGTTTCACAGTATTTACAAATCACTATTGAGTTTTTATTAAGATTCTGCTAGGATGAGATTCACTTTTGCTCTAAATATTAGTTTTTGAAAACCTCAGCAGATTGCATAATCACACATTGCCTTGTGCTATTTACAAATAGGCTTAATTTAAAGTCATTGAATCCATTCAGAGGCTTAGATATTAAATGACATTTTAAAATTCATGCTACTTAAAAACACAAGTAAACTAGTTATTGTTCAGCTCAAGTACCTACAAACTAATTGCATTAATAAATTTATAAGCTAGAGAAGAGTGGCTGTTACAAATTATGCCAGTAGCCCTTTAGAAAGATTATAGACTCTTCAAATGCCAATGGCATCAGGTATTTGCCCCACCATCCCTCTTTTGAGTCAGTATCTCACTCTGTTGCCCAGACTAGATGCCATGGACTCAGCTCAGCTCACAGCAATCTCAAACTCCTGTACTCAAGCAATCCTCCGACCTCAGTCTCCTGAATTGCTGGAACTACAGGCATGCACCACAAGATTCAGCTAATTTGGGGGAGGGGGTGTCTTGCTTTGTTCAGGCTGGTCTTGAATGCCTGAATTCAAGTGATGCTCCCACTTCAGCCTCCCAGAGCACTAGGATTATAGGCATGAGCCACCGTCCCTGACCTCAAGTCCCTTTTAATCTGACCAACATTTTATTTCTTTGAAAAAAAACAAAAACAAAACCATAATTCACACACACTTCAAAATTTGAGGTATTTATGGCATTAGTTTAAAAAGACAGGTGCATGCTTTGAAAATAACTCAAACGCCTTGGAACTCCAATATTGACAATGATTGGTTCCTTGTGGAAAAATGAGCCATGATTTGTTCCCCAGGTGAAGACTACAATATCAGCTACAGAATAAACAATAATTGTTAGAATTAGGGCATTCCCCAGAAATCCCAAAAGCAATCATAAATACTGAATGAAACATCTGCTCTGTTTGTCCCAGGAATACCTTCAGGATCAACCCAAAAGTTTGCTTTTAGGAACAGCTAGGATCAATGGACCAAGAGTAAAAACTAGGAGAGGTTCCCACTGACTACTCTGCAGATATCTAAGCAAATGTAATCAGAGATGAAGATCTTCTGAAAAGTGAAATAATTACATTTAGAATAACATTCATATACCTTATAAGATAGATTTGCCTAATTTTTGCTTTTATTTTTTCTCTATAATCTCATTTGTGACCCTTACCTAATTTTGTATTTTAATACTATTCTATGTTTCATAGTCTAATTCTGTTGCCTTAGAATAAAGTTAGTGATATTGCCAACAATTATTAATAAATCCCCAGCTTTAGTGTGTACACCCTCCTAACCAGAATGAAGACCAACAGATGCAGCTTAAAGAGCCTCCCCAATAGATAGGTTGAGGTAATACTTTATTGCAACTAAGTGAACTCTTTCAAAGTCTCTCTCTCAGTCATGAAAATTATAGCATCAGATATAATGACACTCAATTATTATTCATATTATTGAACTGATTACTGGCAGTTAATAAGAGATAGAAACAACACATTTTGTCCTACCTATGGATAACAAAATGGCTATTACTATGGGAAATCTAATCAGAAGACCAATGAGTCGAAGGCTTTTTGATATACCAAATATTTTTGTTCAATTCAACAAGACTTTTGCTTTTCTGAAAGTAAATCTGTGTTCACTCAGGAGTAACATAGTAATAGCATAAATAGCATCTATTAATATGATCACATCTAATTTCCTAATCCAGGTTTTCATCCCACGTTCGTCATGTGTTTTCAGCCAACCTGTCTCCTCCTGATTCTGCACACCTATCATTCATCCCATACTATGGTCACACCTGCACCCATGCCTTTATTTGGGATACCTGAGTATACTCCTGTATCTGATTCTAGGGTAACTCCAAGATTTATTTTATAAAAAGGGGAACGTTTGACAGCAAAGGGGTAAGACATTGATAATTAAACCAAAACACAAGGAAAAAATTGAGATTGAGCAAATTGGAATATGTTATCATCCTATAATCAGTTTCTATTTATCTGAATTCTACATATTCCTCTGGGATGTCCTAAAATTCTATGCCATTCATAAAAGTTGTTTTTATTATTTTAGATCTATTTCGTTGAAATCACTTCAGTTTCTACATGATTAATATCTTCCAAAGATAATAAACATTTTAATTATAATAGCAATAGCTAATGTTTATTATGCATATATCATATTCCAAGCAGAGTTCTAGAGCTTTACATTCATTTGATTTCTTTCCTTCTTTCTTTCTCTTTTTTTTTTTTTTTTTTTTTTTTTTTTTAGGCAGGGTTTCACTCTGTTGCCCTAGGTCGAGTGCCATGGTGTTATAGTTCATAGCAACATGAAACTCCTGGGCTTGAGCCCTTTTGCCTCAGCCTCCGGAGCAGTTGGGAATACAGGTGTGCACCATTATTCTGAATAGTTTTTCTACTTTTAGTAGACACGAGGTCTCGGTCCTGCTCAGGTTGGTCTCCAACTCCTGAGCTCAAGCAATCTAACCGCCTCAGCCTCCCAGAGTGCTAAAATTACAGGTGTGAGCCACTGCGCCCAGCCCATTAAATTTATTTCTTGATTTCAGAACTCTTGGATATAAATACAACTATTATCACCATGTTAAAGATGAAAATACTAAGACTTGGGGAAGTTAAATGACTTTCCAAAGCTGTTCAGCTGCTCAGCAATATATTCAGGACATGAAACTAGGCAATCTTCATTTTAGTTAATTCTAGGTTTAACTCTATTATGTGCAATCCAATATGGTAACCACTAGTCACATGCAGCTATTTAAATTTAAGTATGATTAATAAAAATTAAATTTAAAAATTCAGATTGTCACTTACTCTAGTTACATTATAAATGCTCGAAAGTAGAAGTGAGTACTGCTTGCTGTATCCAATAGGTAGGTATAGGTTATTTCATTTTAGGAGAAAGTTGTGTTGGAGAGTGGCAATGTAGATTATTCTTATAGTTACAAGGTATCAGCTCCAACACGGTTCACACATAAGTTAAATGTGGTCAGAAATTAATGGGTTTAGTTCATATGCTGCTATGTACAAAAACTCTTTTTCAAAGTGCAATGAATCTGCATTTAGTAGAGACCCTGTTTAAGCTTCTTTCCACACCCAGGGAGTGAGTTAGATTTGGGCATATAAAATTTCTTCCCTGATCAAAAGTGGACATTTTTAAAAGAGATTTACAAAAACTAAAAATATAATCTGTAGACAGAAAAAAATGTATTTTGTCTTTAAACAATAACCAAAGTTCCATGTCTATTGTAAAATTGCTAAATACCATGAAAAGAGAGCAATTGAGACTAACTGTTGGTAAAGAATAAATGTGTCTCTCTTTGGCAGACAATCTTCCTCTCTGGGCCACTCTATTTTCAGCACTACAACATCTTCTTTACCTGCACCTTGCTAAAAAGGGCTTCCCCCATCCCTGCCCTTCGTGTGACATACATTACGACCAATGTTCTTTCTCTCTGAAAACGACCAAGACAAAAAAAGAGAAAGCTTTCTTACAGTGAACTAGTCGGGCAATCCAGCAAATTTATAAACAACAACCTATATTCCATGACATATAATAGTTTTGCTGTTTTATTATCCAATTCATTCATATTTTATTGATGTAGCAAATTTAAATGTGCATAGAGCCTAAGCTTTTAAAGTCCTAAATCTAAGAAATTTGGACTATAAAATACAATAATTTCCTCAAGAAGACAATGTTAGAGCACAGATCAAAAATGTGACAGCAATTAATACATGCAAAGTAATTGCTTCATTATAAAAACCGAAAGGAACACTTGCAGAGATAATTTTTTATAAACACATTTTCAAAATTTATTATGTTTTGGGCTATGAGTTGTAACTATGAGGATAAATTCTACACAGTTCAAGAAAATAATGATGTCATGATAAAATGAATATTAGACATTTCATATTATTATCAAATTTATAATTTTATAATCAGAAATTTATTAAATATTTATACATCCAACTTATATTTCTCAGAAATATAAACCTCTATGAAGACTCCCTTTTTAAGTATATTTTAAGTCAATCAACCTTGTATAATAGATAATTTCTCAAAAGAAAACTGATGCATCCAATTGTCTAATTTCTGATGCATCTATTTTTTGTCATGTGATTCCTGGAGATTTTTTTTTTTCCTTGAGATAGTCTCTGTAAAAGAACAAATTATCCACAATCGTAAGGCAGCCCTGCTTTTCCTTCTCCAATTTACTTCTGTCCTTTTTTCAAAGAAGTGGAGAAGTTCCAGAGATTGGTACATAAAGGGCGTTTGCTTTCAATTAGTCTTCTTCACAAAGGCTCAGGGAAAAAAAGGAAACATTTTTATTGCACAGTAACTAAAAATAGATCATGAAGACACAACCTACAGGCTTAAATCTTCCTTCACCACTTACTGTCTATCTGACCTCAGGGAAAATCACCTAACCTCATTTACCTCAGTCTCCTCATTTGTAAAAATGGGAATAATAACTACCTCAGAAGATGGTGAAACATTTTGGACAAGTGATTGTGCATAAAGTGCTGAGAATAAAACTTAGCCCATAGTAAGCATTCTGCAGGTGCTGACTATATATGTCATTACTGTGTAACTCTTAAAGCCCCTTCCCAGTGTCTTCTCTTATCATGAACAAAAGTGTTCTTTTGAGTAACAGGTATGTTGGTTCGTTGATTGATCTAGCCAACTCTGGTTTGCTCAGTTTAAAATCTGATGATTCAAAGTGAAAAGTCCACGCACTCTTGTCAAAATGAAATGCTCTAGACCACAAATCAAGAAATATCCTTCTTCAAGGAGACATTAAATTCAGGTAGAGCTATGTATTCTAGCTGCTGATACTAATTGCCTTCAGATAAACAGATGACAAGTCCTTGAGAAGAAAATTTTAAGATAAATATAAACTCCTAGAAGGGAAGTCATTCTTAGAATATGATTCTGGGAAAATATATAAAACTTGTGAAAACATTCATTAAAATAAAATATATCTCACTGCCAGTGGGAAAAAGTTTATAGGTTAAGTAACACACCAACTACTAAATGTCCATGAACTTAATTAAAAGGAGTTTTATATATAGAAAATGAACTGTACCAATTTAGAGATCTTCTAAAACTAAAAATGGTTAGTTTTTTAAAAATGGCTGCCCTGCAAGAATATTTTTGTGGGTAAATAATGGCTATAATTGTTTATTTCAGTTTAATGATCTCCCTAATTTCTAACAAGTCTTATGATATGTGCTCCAGGGTAGCTAAAGCAAATACTTTGTGGTATAAAAATAGGGTATTAACACATTTATGCATTCTAAAGTACCTGCTGTACATCTGCAATATTCAGAGGTTGATTTTGTTTTGCATTGCTTTGCTTTGCTTTGCTTGGAGAATACTATGTGGAACTTGGTGAGTAGTGATAACAGCCTTTTCTAAAGTACAAGCACTGCAAGAACGAATTTTCTAGGAGTGACCATTTTCTTGCTTCCCCCATAGAAGCCTCAGTGCTTGCTCTATGCAGTGGAAGGAAATGTCACACAACGAGTAGCAAGCTGGTATTCTGGGTCTCTGAGGGAAATAAAAGGAAAAAAGTCCTGATGTACAGCTTTGCTGATTTTTAACATATAAATGTATAGCTGATTTTAATCTATAAATAGTCCAACAACTGAGTAAGGAAAACATTTCTGAGACTTTAACCATCAGTTCTTACAAGTGGTTCTAACCAACTCCAGGACCCTACCACACCCCATACCATGGCAACCATAGATAAAATGCTGCGCAAAGGTCCAACTTCCTAGAAGACAGATACAAATGAAAGGAGTATATGCAAAGTAGTAAATAAGAAATTCGGAGTACCTCAGAGGGACAGAATAAGACTTCTGTGTGGCCCTACCTCAGCTGCTAGGACCAGCCGGCACCATGAAAGAATCCACGGGCAGGAAGGGCAGGCTGATTTAGTAAATCTTCCTAATTAACAGAGGAATAGTACAAGAAACATAAGAATTTCTTGAAGAAGGGTGGAACTCAAAGAGAACGTCCCAATTCATTAGCCAACCCTGAGTAATCTTTAGAGATGTCATTCTGTGTCTACTTTAAAATCTTTGAGACCACTAGCATCATACATTGGATAACATCTTTATGCAGAATCAAAACAGAGACAACCAAATATAGGAAGATAAAAAGAGATAGCATCTGTTACTAAAGCAAAAAGTATAGCTTTAACTACTCCATTAATAACACAAACTGCCTCCTTCAAATCATGTTATCAGTGTTGTAAGCATTCCTTAAATTCGGAAAATGGTTCTAAATAATATCTTGTCAAGTTACACATTTTACTAAGCTATTTTAATATGTATTTAGAGTATATGCATTACATCATCCCTTCTTCTTATAACTGACATCATACAGAATCCAAAACTTGGTCAAGTTTACAAATCATGTGTAGCAAAAATAGTATAACATTACAGCTCATTATATGTAGTCTGACCATATTACTATATACTGTATTAGTGTGTGTGTGTATATAGTCTGACCATATTACTATATACTGTATTAGTGTGTGTGTGTATAATACTATATACTGTATTAGTGTGTGTGTGTATATATATGCATATTACTACACAACACTATAGTGAAAGTTTTATAAAAGAAAAAAATGTTTTGTATCTATATTTAACTTCCTAAGGCTTTCAGCATTAAGAATTTCTGTCCAGAATTGTGACTTGAAGAAGGGACCAAATTAGAGAAAAGTTATTGTAAGAAAGACTAAAGATTTCTAACTTTCTCATTTCAGATAACATGTGTAGAACAAAACAAATAATTATAATTCACCAGGTAAATGTAAAAATAATGTTATAAATGTAGTTATTATGAGAAAATATTATTAAAATAAAATATAACCAGTGACTATTACTTCTTGAAACAAAAATAGAACAGTTTACACAAGTGAGGTTTACAGAGTTTTGAGCACATATCCCAGTATGAAAAGCAAATAAAAGACTATTAGAGAAGAGTCTCTCTATTTTGGTATATTGACTTTGATACACCAACTGGTAATACCAAAATGTGCTCCGATTCCTCTCTGCATTTTGTCCAATGCTAATTCTCATGAGAATGTCTTTTTTCTTTTACTGTAAGGTGTAGTCTTCATAATAAAAAAAGAACAATGCATTTCTCAAAGACGATAAGGTAAACATTATTAATTTTCTTTATGATTTGCAGTCATAGGAGGAAATATCTTAATAATACTATAGATAATAAAATGAGAGTAGGGACTAACAACACATAACTTCCTCCACTAGCAATGGTGACTTTTACTCAAAGGAGTTAAAAATCTATCAGTACGATCTTATGTTTTATCCAGTGAAACAGGCTTCCAGTAGTGTTATGATCTGATTTCAGCAGAACAAAGTAAAGAGTCCTGTGGTATAAAATATACCACAGTGACAGAATTCTTCATTAATGCTTCAACTTTTCCAATGGAGGCATGCAAAAGAGTAAGATCTTATTTCTTACTGTTGGCCAAGAAGCACTTTTTGAAATATTATAATTTTCTGCAACACTGGCTGTCCATTCATCCTGAATCTGGCTACACTATGTGTGAAGATAAATTTCTTTTAATTTATTTGTATTCTACTAGTTGCTAATTTCAATTAGAACTAAGGCTTCTGACAAAGTTAGTTAATGTCATGTGTTAGCAATTTGAGAAACAGAGCCAGATGGACACACCCCTAATGTTGGCCATCATTTTCTATTGTGGACCTAGTCTAAGATCTTATGCAATGACACGGATAATGATAGAGAAGAAGCTGGTTTTCTTCTTGATTAGAAGACTGAGAACGGCATGACCTAGTGTGTTCCATTTACTTTGAACTACTTATCACATCCTAACAGGGCCAAATACAGTCAAGACTTGCTTATGAATGGAATGAAAATGAAAATGATGTTTGTAGCCAATATGCTAACTCAAGCGATCAATCAATATTCCTATGTCTTATCCTATCTAAGGTTATATGTTATTCTTTTATTGAAGACACAGAAAAGTTGAGGACAACTAGACAAATGATCACTGACATTGAAAATGTGTTCCTTATATGAGCTTAGATTTCAATTTCTTCCTGTGAGCTAGAACACATCTTATGTGGTCCATTGTAAAATGGAGTAAAAATAATTATTTAATATCTGCTTTGCTGGCTATTGAGTATTAACAAATGATAGAAAATTCCTTTCATTGACAGTAGATCAAGATCCTTTGTATACTTCTGTACTACTTAGGCACCTGTGGTCCCAGGTACTTGGGAGGCTGAGGCAAGAGAATCGCTTAAGCCCAAGAGTTGTAAATTGCTGTGAGCTGCGCGCCACAGCACTCTATGGAGGGCAACAAAGTGAGGCTCTGTCTCAAAAAAAAAAAAAGACAAAATACTTTTTTGAATAAAACTAGCTGAAATTACTGTGGGCCCCAAGCAGGTTTTATGAGGGCTTATTTTGCTTATCTGTGCTGTTGGATATCATAAAAATATTCAGGGAACTTTCCTTTTTTTCTTTTCTTTCTTTCTTTTTTTTTTGGTAATCATCTTTCATTAGTTTTTATGTATTTATGTGTGGCCCGCCAAGATAACTCTTACTATTCCAATGGGCACCAGAAAAAGAAAAAAGACTAGACACCCCTGTGTCTAAATGGATTTATATTACATGTTCAGCCTTTCCTTCCTTCAGTGTATATTCCACGGTGGTTTTGTTTTCAAAACCACATAGATCTGTTTTGAAATAGTTTTAAAGCTCTGCTTAAATATATTCTCAAATACTATACTATACAGAAAGGAGAACATCCTTTTTTACTTGAATTATGGGATAGTATATTAAGGAATACTAATATGGTCCACTGTTACATAAACCACTATGATATTCCCTAATTAAAATTATAATAAAGAATTAGGATTTTATTGGATAGAGCTAAATGATTGATAGCTACATGAAAATTGAAAGCAACATATGATCAAAGCCAAATAGTCTGCATGGAAGAGCCAGATGTTAAGATGATAGAGTTGATTATGCAAATTAAGGTATATCCCTAACCCAGGGGTAGACCCAGGTTTCATTGTGCCTAAAGTGTATACAATTTGAGGGACCATTAAAAAATAATAGAACATAAATATTTGTTTATCATGAAAACAAAGTTGCAATAAATTACCAATTTTAAAAAGTTGATCAGTAACACAAACATTATAAATGTAGAAAATAACAATAACTCCCTGATACTCTTCAAAAATAATCCCTTTTTTGCTGTATACTCTTTTGTTATCTTTTCATATGACAGTAATTTTATAATATTTTTCTAGTGAGAATAAAAAGATAATTGTCTTTTAATGGTTGATAGGCATTTTTTTTTCTATTTATAGTTCAGAAATTTTCCTACTTATAGTACAGAATTTTTTTTTTTTTAATTTTCAATATATAGACATCTTCTGGCTTCAGATTTTACACACCCTTTTCTTCCACTTTCTACTTCCAGTGTTGGGCACCAGAGGCCACACTCCTATCACAATAGGATCTTGGCATGGTCCAGCGTGGTCCAGCATGGTCCAGCGTGTTCCTACCACAACGCCTGAGACATCAGTACAGTAGTACACAGCATGAATATTTGTGGAAACCATCTTATCACAGAACAGCTTGTAATACATAGACATATATCTCATTAAATCTGGACTAAATGCATCTGCCATCTAACTTACCATTAGCTAAATTCCAAAATACCCTCTACCACGTGAGAAAAAAAAAAGAGAAAAAGACAAGTATTTTAACCAGTTGTGATTAAAATATCTTTTCAGAATTCCCAAACCCGTGTGATCATATAAACTGTTAACTGATGGAAGAATGTGACTTTTGTGACACCTGAAGTTTAGAGAATTTGAATGGCCATTCACCATTTTTAAGGAAAAAGAATACACAATGATAACACAAGATTAGTTTTAGGATTGGGAAAGGGATCAGAGAAAAGGAAGACCCCTAACACTTAAACTTCCTAAGCTTCTAGGCAAACCTGCCATCACTGCCTTCTTAATCTGCCTTTCCAGCCACCCCTACTCTTCTCCCACATACTAAAAAGTGAAAATCAGCATACTATACCCCATAAATGCAGTAATGTACACCGTTATGATCTAATAAAAAAAAAAAAGTGATCTGAAAATTTCATCTCAGCCTTACAGAAAGGTGATCTCCCAATTTCAGGTATAAGTATCTTATATAATCATTCACATTTATGCTTTTCCATTTGCTGTACTTTTTGCCTACTATGTGTTTTTAGCCCCTTAATGTCCTTTCCCAAACACTTCTCTTGATGGCTTTCCACATTGAAGGTCACCGCTAGGTACTGTTGCAGATGATGACATGAACATTTCATTCTACATTATGCTCTTGGATTGTTCCCTTGAAATTAGCAGTCATTTTCCACAGACCAGTAGTGGATTGGTGACTTAACATCTGGATACATCTGCATTTTTGTTTTGTTTACTTTCATAGCGATGTCTCATCCAGGCACCAAATCCCCCTATGCTTTGTTTTTGGCGTCTCCCACATCCGTCTTTCCATTCATTCACTGCGTCTATTCTTGTCTAGGACTACTTCACTTCACCTGCAGTTTAATGTAACTGTCTCCAAATTGTGTTTCCTATTCCCAGGCTTCAAGTACTGTCTCAGCTTTCCTACATGCAGGCTTAAGCTTTACCTTCCTAAAACAAAATTTAATTTTTGGACTTTATTCCCACGTTAAAAAACACAATCCTGAAAGGCTCTTTACATTGTACAGATCACTTTCTTAAAATGACACTCAAGGGCTCTGGACCAGTTTCACAAAGTCTCTATGACCATTAGCATGCAAAAATAAATCGGTGTTTCTGAATGTTCTTTGATCTGAAAGCTACTCCATTAATTGTTGCAAATTTATAACAATGTATTGGTGTTTTCAGAAAAAGGGAACCTCTTGCCTCCTGGTGCACATCTGTACCTAATACTCAATAAAGGATTTAATTTCCAAATTTCTGTCTTCTACAGTTTGCTTGTTTTCTATCTAAAAATTGATACAACTGGACAAGAGGGCCCTGTTTAGTAATATTATCTCAATGGGCAGACACTCATTTGCATATTTACAAAGACATGTGTCATACAAATCTTTCTTACACAGGAGAATGCTCCAGTGTGACCATGTCCATGTAAATGACCTTGGGATTGTCCTTCTCAGCATCTGTCAGCCATATCCTCATTTTATTCTATTAGGAGAGAAGACAGAGGAATGCTAGACTGATCAATGTGCTAGTGAATCTTATAGCTATATTTTAGAATGACCTATATTAAAGGAGTTAGGCAAACGTAAGAGAAATTTACTACTCACAGGATAATGGCTCACCGCAGTGTAAGAGTATCCCAAACATGGCATGTGTTAGCTTTATTTATGCCCCAGTGCTTGACTGATAGTCCTTCTCATATTTTGCCTTACTTCTGAAAGCATGGATTTTCTTGCCTTATTGATCTCTTTATACCCTTATCATTTCCCCTGAGCTATTTGGCATGATGACAGCAGTGTGTCACTGAGGCTGATTTAACATCATCTCCCAAGTATGCAGCACTGAGCTCAGAGTGGAATATTTTAAGACTAAAACATGTAACACATCTGTCAGGCAATGATACAAATACAGTCCCTTGTCAGAACTAATGAATGAGGTGATCTGGAGTATGGATAAATAGCAGGAAAACGAAAGATGCTAGAAACTAGACTTTGCCAGAAAGCATGGCCGAGTAATTAAGTTACTTGGGAAAGAATGACGTTCCATTGTTTTTGGTTGTAACTCGTGGGGTTATGGGGTTTTTCTATCTTTCTTCTTCTCCTCATTTTTTTTTTTTTTTTTTTTTTTACAGATAGTTCTTCTTATCTCTAAAGAATGTAAGTGCAGTGAAAGGAAAATCGTTATTCATGTGTTAGTGGGAAAAGTGTGTGGTCATTTGACTATGGTCTGTCCCATGGGAAGGATATATTTTTAAATAAATATTTTGTAAACTTGATAACCAGGTAATTCCCCTTTACTTAATTACAATGCAGTTCTTTTTTTCTTTTTCGTTTTGCTTCACAAAAAACAAACAAACAAAAAACAAAATAATGCACATCATTGATTGGACCAGGCACAGTGATAAACACAGAAACTCCAGGATGGTTCATCAGGGATTAGAAATCAACACAGGTTTCCTGCCAATAGTGCCTCATCCCAAAACTATAAAAGAGAATCCTAAAATAATATCCCCAAACTAGCTGCTTTTGCTAAGTATGTATAAGCACATGGCCAAAGGAGGCACAGAGTGGAAACATAGATGTGTCCGTGTGTGTGATCAGAGATGCACAGCAGCCAGTAAGGGGTAAGGTTAAGTTAAAGTGAGAGAAACATGACCATGTTTCTGGGGCAGACATTCATTACTCTCCTGAGAAGGAAGTTCCCAATTTTACACAGGATCTACTCAGTTATTTGTAACTTGGATTTTTGTTTTTCTTGAAACAGAGTCTCACTCAGTCACCCTGGGTAGACTGCTGTGGTATCATAGCTTACAGCAGCCTCAAAATCCTGGGCTCAAAGGATCCTCTTGCCTTAGCCTCCTCAGACTACAGTTGCCTGCCACAGTGGCCAGCCAGTTTTTCTATTTTCAGTAGAGGTGAGGTCTTGCGCTTGCTCAGGCTGGTCTTGAACTCCTGAGCTCAGGAGATCCACGCACCTCATCCTCCCAGAGTGCTAGGATTACAAGCGTGAGCCATGGTACCCAGCCTGGATACAGTGTTTTAAGCAGTGATTAAGTCTATGAGTGGCCTTTGCACACTCAATTCTCCTCATCTGGAAAGAGGCATGGAAATCCAGCACTGAGAATCTAAGAGAAAAATGGCTGGTAAGTCTTGTTAAGTACTATGTAAATCAGGCATCCTCAAACTTTTTAAACAGGGGGTCAATTCACTGTCTCTCAGACCATTGGAGGGCCCAACTATAGTTTAAAAAAAAAAAACTATGAACAAATTCCTATTTTGAAGTAAAAAACAAAACGGGAACAAATACAATTCACATGGCTTCATGTGGCCCGCGGGCTGCAGTTTGAGGACACCTGATGTAAATAATACTAATCGTATTTCATTCTGATGTACCCACAACCCTATTACTCTATTATTCATACTACTATGTTTGATATTATCTCAAGTTATAACAATATAACAATTGTTATATATAACAATAGTTATATATTATTAAATGCAATAATATGTATAGATAATTGAACTATTAAATATTTATCACTATGTATATTTATATGGACATCATAGTCCAGTACTCTTTTCAAACTTAAGTTAAATTTCTCTGAATGCTTAAGCTGCAAATCTTTCTCAACAAGGAAAAAGAAACACTGTCTATGTGTAAACAGGCCCATGTGTGCTTTGCAGTGCCATTTAACCTAACAGTGACATTTGAGCATGATCTGATAAAGGCATTTACAAATGAGGAATCCACTGCCTCTTGAACCAGTGCCCTCTTCGTGGCTCCCTGATAGTCAAAATTGTTCATTCTTAAGGCCTCACTCGAATTTCACCACCCCTGAGAAACTTTTCTCACAGGCAGATTTATCTTCTCCTCTAAGCTTCTGGGGGACATTTTCTTCATTTCACTACTTGTGATAAATATTTGTATAATAGTTTGTCTTTCTGACTTCTGGCATGCGGGAGAGTTGAGGACAGGGCATGAAACCAGCAACACCTTTGATCCTCAGCATATATATGTGTATGTGTGTGTGTGTGTGTGTATAATACATGTATATATGTATATATATGTATACATGTATATGTTGAGTTGTCCTCAACTCTCCTGCATGCCAGAAGTCAAGACAAAAAAGTTAAAATTAAAACTAAAACAAATATATATATATATATGTATAGATAGATAGATAGATAGATAGAGGGGGTAATTAATCACTTTCTGGAAGGTGAATTTCACCATAAAAATCCAGCCACAATGATTATACTTGGTGGGAGATTCAGAGATAATTCAGAGACCTAAGCCCCAATTATATTCTTAGTTTTATTAGAAAAATGTATGTTGCATTATGTGGTTATGAAAACATGGCAACTCGGGGAGTGGTTACACTTCCTTTGTGCTTCTGGGGACCTGTGGTGTGCATGGAAGGAGGAGAGCCACAGGACATTGATCACTTCTGCTCTTCTCCTTCTGCAGCTTTCTGACAAACACCCTCCCAGTCTCCTGCTTAGACACAACCACAGCACCCGGGCTACTCCCAGAAGTAAGCACAGCAGCTAACGGCCATCATTGACTAGGAAGAATAGGCCTGTTTATTTCAACAGGCCAGTCATTACCTATTTGTCAAAACTGTGCAGGAATTCACCTCCATATTTTAGGTCTCACCTCATATGTATAAAGTGAATTTTGCCTATTATAGAAATACAGCACAATCTGGTAAGAATTTTGCAATACATGTAAATAAAGGTCTTTTCTAATACAAACTGGCTGAATGCACATTTGAACTACAAATTTACTTAACTATCAACATTAACTTATTATCTTTAAATCTTGATTTATATAAGTTAAAGTAGTTGTTACCATATAGTTTCCTGACTACATGAGTAGATCACTTTCTTACTATCCCATAATTTGATAGATAGCAGCATTCATCTGAGCTTTTTTCTGCTTCACGTCAGATTTGTGTATGTGTTTGAAACAATGAAAACTCCAATCAGTTCAGTTGCTATTTGTGAGTGGTGATGGGAAAGATCCGTTCTGTGCTGGAAAAGAAATATATGGGTAGCAAATAGCCACCAACTTTAGTAGAGAAAATTATTTGCACGCTGCATAGGGAAACTGCCAAAGCAAAGAACAGAGCATCTGCTGTGGACAAGGGTATAATTATCCTGCTCATCCAAACACCGTTGGGCATAAAAGTTTCACTCTCTCTCTCTGGCAAGACTTTCTGCTCAGACTTTTAACATAACATTATTAGCAAATAATAACTAGTTTGAAGTTCTGTCAATAACAACAGTAGGTCTTTTGGACCATTTCCTGAAAAATGGAAAACAGGCTCTCATCTGATAATACCAGGCACCATTTCGTTGCCAAACTGATCAAAAGCATTATTCTTGCTTCTTGTTTTGTCTTAGACATTTCACACACCTTCATATGTTGTTTGCCATAGACTTAAAGTTTTTTTCTAAAGAAGAAATATTCTTTCTGGCTCTAGGTTGCAATTTGTTGTCTGTTTCTAGGAACTGTTTTCTGATCTTTAATGTTCTTTTTCCCCAAGCAGTGAGATTACTATGACTTTTATGCCATCTTTACCTTTATTTAGAAAGAAATATCAGTAGATCTTTCGGTTCACCCTGATAGATGAGATGAAAGAAACTTGTTTATGATAAACAGTTGTCAATTATCAAAGGGATGGCTGCTCTGATAGTTCTGTTGTTGCCACCTTTAACTTTTTTTCTGGGGATTTTGGGGTGGGGGGCTGAGTGTACTCATAAAACTACCAAAGAAAGAAAGGTTCGATTGATTTCCTTTTCCAATTACTTACACGCAGTTGTTGTGCTGTATTTTTTTTTTTTTTTTGCAGTTTTTGGCCAGGGCTGGGTTTGAACCCACCACTCTGGCATATGGGTCCTACCCCTTTGAGCCACAGGCGCCGCCCATGTTGCCTTTCTTTTAAAAGAAGAAAGAGGATGGGAATCATGAAGCCATTGCCAATAAAGGTCCTTAGTAGGCAAGCCTGCTAAAATAACACCATGCATGGTCTTTCCCCAAACCTTCCAAGGGCTTATCAGCAACAGCTGACAAGCACCAACTAATTTGAAATTGTGTGTTCTCTCCTGTCGACACCAGACCACACATACAGTATTGAAAAACACCCAGTGAATGCCATAATTTTGCAAACAGAGGGTTCATCACGTTCCATCTTCTCACACTTCAAAAATAACGTGTCCTTTTATTGAGAATGAAAAACCTCTTTACCATTCTTATAAGTTTTAGTTGTAAACCTTTATTCTTTGGGAGCTGGAGGGAGAGGACATGAAATATAAAAGTCAAGAAGAGAAGCAGAAGTAACAATATCCCCCAAGGTTGGTGGTATCAGACACTGGTGTAAATTTATCCATCTGGGTGTCGCAAGGACATACTCCCACATGAGGATGGAGGAGAGAAGGTGTCACAGAAATAACAGATGGGCTTCTCTTGCCTACACTTGCCTAATGGAGCATTGAGGCAATTGGCATACTAGCTGTCAGTGACAAAGGTGTTTGTCAAGAACGTAAGAGAGACCTAAAGAAGCCTTACCTAGGATATAGTTTCATCACTAATTCCTGTTTGTGTTTATCTGTCCACGCTGGTAGATGACATTGGGTCGAGGCCTACAGGTCTGTGGCAGCCCTTTGATTTTCCTTCTGAGTTACAGGCTGCAGCAGTGTCGTGCGTATTCAAGTCAGAAAAATTTTCATCCCACCAAAAGACTAATACTGGAGTTTTGCTCTTTTCATTAGTGAATCACAAAGTATTCATTTTTTAGTACATATGCATTGAAATTCTTGGCTCTTTTCTGGTCTTATGGTCAAAGATTTAAATGTTGAAATGTTTAAGAGCTGCCTGGCTCTAGCTGAATCCCACTATCTGGGATAAAGAAACAGTGGCTGCCAAAACCAATGTGAACATTCCACTGCTCATTAAATTCTGGAAACTTTTCACTTTCCCCCAGTCCTATAACACACCAATGACTGTGTACTATGGAGCACTGAAGCAATGCATGAAATGAAAACAAAAAGAGCGCTTCACTTGAGTAGCAGCACGTCCTGTGCCACGTGTCACATCTTGCTCTCTTGACCTTAGTCACATAAACTGTCTGCGATTTTGCTAGGTGGGCAGGTGGTAGCTCCGTATGAGCTGCATCTTCCATAAGTCCTGCTCTAGCCCAGTGCCTTCCCACATTACCTGTGAGCTTACCTATGGATTTGCTGTGACAAATAGACACACAGAAGTATGCTACGAGCAGAGGATTGAGGAGCATTTGCACAATGGGGCTTATTCTCCCTCTTGGAACCCAGCCTCCCTGCTGAAAGGAAATAACCCCAACAACATAATCTTCTGATGTTGATTTATTCAGTTAGGATTTACAGACAATAATTTGTACTCAATTTAAGGAAGTCTGTGTTAAGAGTTAGGGCTGAAACATATGCCTTCACAGTCTCAGAATATCTTGCTAGAGAGGGAGGCCACACGGACAGAGCCTGGAGGATGAGACATCATATGGACAAAGAGGCCACGTAGAAGAGAAACGAGCTGCCCAACTGAGGTGCCCCAGCTAAGTGCTCTTAGGTGACTGACCTATACTAGGGATCCCAGGCGAGTGGGACTATGTGAGCAGAGGCCTGCTCAGTCCATGTAGAGAAAATCACTACAGAAAACACATCATTATCATTGTAGCCACGTGGTTATCTACTGTTACTTGTTATGCAGAAACTGATAACGGAGACAGTCTTTTTTTTTAATGTAACTTTTATTCTTGAGGGACCACTGATTTGCTATGTGATGTTTAATTGGCCAGAGGCTGTTTTCTCATTTATAAAATGAGAAAGTTGAACTGGATAATCTCAAAGTTTCCTCCAGCTGAGAATCCATTGTATTCAGTATGGGGATTAAAATAAAGGTTGCGGGAACCCTGACTCCAACAGCAAACTAATTGTGTAACCTCGCATCCTGTAAAGAAAGGGATTTTAAGTCGGCAACCATGTTCTAATATAAATTCATCAGATAACAAAACATTCTTTGAGCAAAGGGCTTTCAGCTCAGCCTTATCATAGCTGAGCATTTTGATGTAGATTCTTCAACAGCATTGTGTATGTTCTAAAGAAAAAAAATAGTGATTACACAGTATAATGGGATAGATGCTTTTCAAAAGAACTGGGATCTGCTACTTTAAGCTTATTCCATGACTTAGAAACATAAGATCCAAAAATAATAATGTATTGGAATGACATTAAAAACCCAGAGATCTGCACCTATTTACACAAGTAAGACTATTAATATTACAGGATAATTTAAATATCATTATCAAATATTTATCCTATAGTAGTTACAAAGAATAGTTATAAATTTTCTTGATCTTGAGAGGTTTTTCCCCTCCTAAAACATCTTTTTTATAGGGCTTATGATGTGCCATACACTGTTCCAGATTTTTACAGATGAGGAAACTGAGGCAAAGCAAGATTAACAGCAGAGCTAGTATATACCAGAGCTGGCCATATCGCCCAAGAGGCTGCTTCCAGATCATGCATCCTCACCCATAAACATATTGCATTGACTCGTTTTAGATATAAGCCTAAGGTCTTCTTTCTAGTTGAACCAAATTCTGCCCAGCCAAGCCAATTAATGACAGGTATATTAAGTATTAAAGAATTATGCCAAAAACTATTTAGGAGTCTGAAGCTTTTACAAACAGAAAAATCAAAGGCCAAATTATGTCAAAAGAAATATGACTTTCTAAGGCATATTAAACAGAAACTTTTTTTTACTCAACTTTCAAAGTCACTTATAAAAACTGTCTTCCTCTGAATTCCACAATATTCCTTGGAGATACTAACATTTTTCCAACTGATTTTATTACCGTTATCTACATCAATTATATTATTATTACTCAAGTTAGAATATTTATACACACAAATATTCCAAAAGCACAATTTCATGATATTGATTGATCCAATTCAGCTTTCAGGACAAAGATTTGTATTTACAAAAAGAAAATACTATTGCTGGTCTAAGAGTTAAGATTGAAACATGAGCCATTTAAGCCACAGAACCAAGTGTGAAGCTCAAACCTAACTCAATTATCTGGTAAGATAAACAAGGAAGAGGGCACAGAAACGCTTAACTAGCTGGCTAAATGGTTGGACCCAGAAAACATCTTCTTGGACTAAGATTCCTTGACTCTATAATTTAATTACATTAACTTTATCATATGATATGCATATTTAAACCAAATTATAAGCATATTGTATCTGCCTGTACTAAGATTCTTTGACTATGCATATTGTAATCATATTATAATGAGTATATAAAAAAAAATAGCCCTTAATGTTTGGCTACAAAGCAGAATGGTAAGGACAGGGACTCTGAAATCCACTGCCAAGTACTGTATGTGTGGTTCCTCAGCTGCTAGCCTTGAGACGTCAGACAAGTTAAATAACTTCCATGTCTGCAAACTGGGAATACAACATCTGTAGGCCGTTATGATTATCAAGTGAATTGAGCAGATATAAACTGTTCAGAACAATTTCTGGTACAGAGCAAGTAAGCAATAAATTGTTAGTCATTGTTATCATCTGGATTCTTCTTATTTTAATGTTTATTACTGAGAAGCATTGGAATCTACGTTGGTTCTCCAAAATGTGTTGATGCCTTCTGCATGTAAGAGCTTTGACCTGGAGACCCTGTGTCTATAAGGATATGAGCATGTGCCTAAGTTTCAAACATATGAATTGAAGTCAGTTCTTCCTTGGCAATAGAAACCTGGATATAGATACGTGACTAATACGGACAGCTAATTTGGTTTTTAAATTTAAAAATTCTGCCCATTTTAACTATTACTTCACTATTTACATGAAAACAAATAACATTTCAAAAGAACAGAATGACACATTGCCATTTCTAACTTAAACAGTCAACAAAAAGTAAAAATTTAGTTTAATAAAACAAAGTTACTCAACTCTAAACATATATATGAGCATATGTATGCACATATGTCTTTTTAAATACAGTTAAGGGCCTAGAGAAAGGTTGCAAACAATAGTTTCTAATGTCAAGCTCAGGTCTGGTTCATGATATGTGCACTATAAATATTTGCTGAAATACTGAATGACAAGGCGAAGGAGCAGAACTTAGCAAATCATGGGTAAGGAATGTTTGGCTTGATGTTTCAAGTAAGTTGTGATATGATCTAATGAGCCAGATCACCTTCCCGCCAGACATAGAAAGAGCCTCAGATTATCATGTAGGGAATTGTAGAAGTTCGAAATAAATGCATTGCTCTGTTTCTGTTTTTAAAATTACAATCACAGCTTTTAGTGTAGATTTCATTTTTAATAATCTCCTTAAAAATCACTAAAAATATCACCCCACGGTGTAATTTGTTTCTTTCACACTGATGGAACCCCTACTGTTTAAAACTAATTGCTTTTTTTACATTTTCTTAAGGTCAGGCTCCACACAATGAATCTAGAGACAGCATAACTGTGAGCTACAACTGTTTAACACATCAAGAGCAGATCACAACACTGAATGAACGTCTCCTTCAGCACTTGACCAAAGACATCTACTTTCATTTCCCTCTAGGCAACCAACACAATGACTGACTTTAAGGTTTGTTAAACATGGTCTGTGTGTTTATTTGCGTTTATCTGGAAGGCAGTGGAGAAATTATGTTCATTTTTTAAATTCAACAATTAGCATGTGTAGCATGGAAAAAATCACTTCTGGGTTTGACTAGAATTGTTGTGGGGACATTCAAGTTACTGCTTTAATCTACCTAATCTAATACAGTTCTTATATAAGTTCAAAAGTTGTTCAACATCTTCACCTTTTCCCAATCGTAGCAAACCCAATGGCCGAAACAACAAATTATATTTGTAAATCAATCCCGAGGTCACAATGTATACTTTGGAATAATTGTAAACACAGCAGAAAAGGCTGCATTTTGCCCACTGCCGTAGTTGACCAATGAAACAGACTGCTGAACAATAGCCATATAATTTGCAGATTGAGTTAAACAAAATGTGTTTAGGCAAGTCTGTGTGTGTGTGTGTGTGTGTGTGTGTGTGTGTGAAAGAGAGAGATTCCTTCAAATAATTATTATACATCCTCTCCTTCCCACTTTACCCAATTTACATTATGACCACAAGTTATATAAAAAGTCAACGGTGTTCACTATGAAAATAATGCACCCCGATTTTCCTCAAAACAATAAATATATATGGACAAAATTATTTATGGATTCAAAAGTATTGGTGGAAGAAAGTTTTCTTAGGGGTACATAAGAATAAAGAATTCTTAAAAGCACAATCTGACAAATTTTTGTGCATTTTTTTAACATGGACATGGGATTGTATACAATGTTTGGAAGTTAGTATTGAAAAGCATAAATGTGGTTTAACTATCTGCAGTATCTGTTTGCTCAGAGAAAGTTTTGACAATCTTGGATTCTCGGAGACAGCATAAGAGGCTCCCAATGACTTATTCATGAACAACACCTGATCTTCCCATAAAGCTCAAACTTTCTTTTGAGAAGAACTTTTTAAAATCTATTTGGGTTCTGATCCTAGAATTTAAAATACATTCTAAAGGCAAAATATCCATAATTATTGTGTAAATGCTTTTTTCCATTTCTACTTTTACTATCATTCATTTTGTAATTCAGAGAGGGTGAAAGACCAGTCTAGCATTATAAACTTTCCACAGTTAAATACCTATCCTAGATGACCTTATTTGATAACTTTTACAGTTACTTTTTTGTCAACAACTTTTGAGTATGCTTTTTTTTTTTTTTTTACCAGAGGTATTAGGAAAGAAGAGGAAGCCAACATGTTTAATGCACAGGGGTGTTGCAACCTTCAGAACTAACCTTTTTCTAAGTAAAACTCACACCTCTGTTAGTGAGGCAAATTGAAAATTTACCCCTTAAGGCTGACTTGCCAATTCATCATCATTATACTACATAGAGCCTGGGGTAGGGGATGTCACCAGAGACATCATTTAAACATATATGACAAATGTCTTCTCACAAGCAAAAAAAGAAGAAGAAATCCCATCAAGATAATGACAAGATAATCATAGATACCAGCAATCATTTAGTGTGTTCCAACTTCATTTTATAACAGGGAAAAGAGGGGGTAAATCACTGTCCCCAAAACATAAGCAGAGACAGAATACTATGTCAGTGTGACTCGGTATACTCTTTGGAATGGTGCCACTTCGTAAACTGTCACCAGGATGCAACAAGCTCTATCACTCTCACAGAAATTGACAGCTGGGAATTAAAAAATTCTATGTCAGTTTGACAATGGTAGTCATGTAAATGTCTGATTTTATATTAGTCTGTGTAGATTGGAAATAAACAAGAACTTAATCTTTATTACAGGTAGTCTGAGAATCACTACTGGAAATTAGTCCTCCAGCTCCCAGAAGATTGAAGTTTTTTTATCACCCTTGTATTCTTTACTCTGACCCCAGTCTCTGATGATATTGCATAATCCACTAGGGAAGGATGCTACTAGCATAGCATAGAAGCCATCCAGTTTGATATTACCAAGAAATTCCATGTGGGAGAGAAGGGAGAAATTACTGAGCAGTTTGGGAACTACTCAGAACGGATGGTCTTTGAGACAGATTTGCACACTTTTAAAAGAATGTGATGCCTTTATTATTTTCTTAGGTTAGAAGAAGGACTGGGGATTTGTTTCCTTATGAATAAAGATTTTTAATCTCATGTCTGCCCTACTTTTTAACAATGACAGAAAAAGACAGCAGTAACAGTGACTGCTTTCCCCAACCTTTACTGCAAGGCACTGCTCCTTCCGTTTCCCAGTTCTCTTTCTAGAGTGGACAACAGCCCCGCAACGTCCTTTCAGAAATCCTGTGGCTTCTTCATGTCTGATCTTCCCTGTCAGCCCCACAGAGGATTTAGCCTGACAGAGGAGATGTGCTTCTGATATGCCCTGGACTAGATTTTTCCCAGCTCATCTTCCCAAAGGGATAGGAAGATGGTGAAGTGGATTACTCAAGTGATTCCAGTTCTGCCCAGAGGCAGGTCTGGTGTGGACATTCCACACCACATATTAAAGTGACCGCGAGGCTTCCCTGTTTGCTCTATGCAAGCCCCTTAAATGACACCGAGAAACACTCTGCATCAGGGGCACTTCTTTTTTGAGCTCTTCTGAAACTCAGCTAAGGTGCACTGGGCCATTTCCCGTCAGATAAGAGCATGTATCTTCAAGATGCAACTCTTGAAGATCTACAGAGAAGAAAGCAGGGAGTGATGGTTTCCTTTTCTTTGCCTGTTTTTTTATTTCTAACTATGTAACTCTTTTACTTGGCTAGAGAACAGGCCATATCTGATTCATGTATGACCAATGAAGCTGAACTCTTTTAATCTCTTATTTTAAAATTTATCTCTTATTTTAAAATTATCAAAGATATTCTTACTTTGTATTATTGCCACAGGGGCTTGTATAAATTAAATGTTTAGTAAATAAACTATAAATAGCAGAAGATACTATAGTATAAGATCAACGTGGGTTTTTTGGCTCTCACTGTTTAGAACTGCTAAATTACTTTGTGCCGATAAACGATAGCTCATCCTGCTACCATTCAGTCTGAATTCTTCCTTGTCAACTCAGCTTGAATATTTTCTGGTGTAACATTTTGCGGCACAGACTACAGACATGGTGCAGCATGCAGCCCCTTCCCTTGGAAAATGTAAAATCTAAAACCAACTCAAATTCAGCAAAAATACTACACTTTGGGGTCAGGACAGGGTATACAGGAGAGGTCTCCAAAATCATCAGGTCTTTAACCAATTACATATCTAACCAAGAATACTTTCGAGTTGAATCCTTAATGATGTAACCTCATCGTATGTACCCTCAGATTAACCCATAATAAAAGAGAAAAATGCTTTCTTCAAAGGGGAAAATATTTTGAAAGTATCTCTGAAGATTGATACAGCTCACTCACTGCCAAGTCCACAGGATATTTTACAAAATATTTTCAGTGTATTGTCCACCTCTATAAAATTCTATAATAGGCATTTTGTAAATAAATATAATTTAGCAACAATTTCTCATTTTCTCTAAGCTTAGTGACTTTAAGGGCAACTTTCGGGATACCTGGTATTAGAAAAAAAACAATAATCTAAGCATATCTCACAACTACAATATAATTTTACTGACATTATTGGTTTCTGGTGTTGTAAAAATCTACATCACTGCTTAATCTGTTCACTCAATAATTATATATTAAACATAAATTTTGTAGAAGATACAAAAATAAATAAGACACAATCTCCTAAAATATTTTGACTAATTTCTAAGATGAGCAATCGAGCTATTTGTGTATTTCTCTTAATAGTATGGTTCTTCTAGAAGCTCTAGTACTACCTTGAGTTCTTGGTTAAATATACTCCAGAACTCTTTCCTCATTAGGATAAATTTTCTTACACACCTGCCTCCTATGATCTGAAGGCCACAGCATTTACTACTTTTTCAGGCATATAGCTGCAAGCCTTGTCTTCAATATATTACTAGGGATTTTTTTCATCACTGTCAGTGTGAAAAGTCAATGCCATAGCATAAAATAAAGAACTCCGAAAGTGGCAATCATCCACAAGTCTCAACAACTAGCAAACGCCAGCCTAGTATCTGTGCTGTTATCTAAATTATAGTATAGGCAGCTTCATGAACGTTCTTGACGTTTAAAACACTTTACTCTGGGGCAACTTGTTCAAAACTGTCCTTCTTTAATTTGAGGCAATTTCCCCTTTGCCAGTTTTAAAAAATTAACTATCATAGCCATGACCACAAGATAGTAGAGAATTGTAGCAGCTGTCTGAACACTGAGGACGATAAAACCTTAGCACTCAAGTTTTGCTGTAAAGGGAATGTCTGTTTCACAAGTTTAAAGGAAATTAATTCCCGTTGGGTTTTACTTAGAAGCAGTATTTGAAAGGAAGGTAGATTCCTGTACCTAATCTTCATACAGAAGTTGCCACCTGCCGTTCTACACATCTGTGCTCTTTAGGACATAAAAATGGTTATCACTGTTTCGATAAAAAGCCATAGTCTTGCTATATCTTTTCTTCTTAAAACATGCGCTAGGTTTTAGTAAGCAGTAGTAGGCAGAAGTAATATTCCTTTCTGTAGCTCTGTACCAATGAGGGCATTAAATAGTTTTCCTGATAAAAAGTATATTGCTCCAGGGCGGCACCTGTGGCTCAAAGGAGTAGGGCGCCGCTGGCCCCATGTACCCCAGGTGGTGGATTCACACCCTCCCCTGGTCAAAAACTGTAAAAAAAAAAAAAAAAAGTATATTGCTCAAAATTCTCCATTCTTTGGAAAAATGTTAGCCTGAAAATGCAAACTTGATGAATGCAGGGGGCCCTAGTTCTATTTCATGTTACTTTTATAAAGGTAAACATAATAGTTTATAACTTCCCTATATCAAAGATGTGTTGGTATCTTACTAAAATATATTTTGTGCCAACGTTAAATTAGAAAACATAAAATTTTTAATAATTTAATATGGAGGTGGGCTATTTGGGTGGGGGAATGACAATATTTCAGTTAACTGGATTCTAGCCTAGATCACAACTGGGTTTTACAACATCTTAGCACGTATCATACCAGCAGTTAAGATCAAGAGTTGCAATCATACCTTTCTTTCTTTATCTCTCTTGTTTTTCATCCCTTCTTAATTGAGTTCAGAGAAATTTTGATATATCAAAATCTTACTCAAATACTCTCAGTGGCTTCCAACTATGCAATGAATTGCATATATCTTTTGAACTCAGTATCCACTTATTCTCCAAACTGAACTTCCAGTCCACACCTCTCCTCTCTATAAACCATGGTCCATGCTTCAGGCATGGAGTCTGCTTATTCTCCCTCAGAGATGTCACAGCCTTCACCATGACCCCTACCATTTTACCCATAATTCTGGAAAGTATCTGTCAAGACTTATCTTAAAGTAGAAAATACCATATGAATGGAGAATAATTCTCTTGTTTGGCTAACCCAACAGGATCCTTTCCTTCATTTTCAATAATTTATTAGATTACATCTGGTTTAAAATGAAGCAGTGGACTAGTCCTGCTTGCTAATTGTAGATTACTTGGTGATAGCAACTTTAATTTTGTTCTGTTTTCTTTTTCCTTTTTTAATCATGGTAGAATTTACATAACCTAAAATTTACCATGCTAGCAACTTTTAGTATACAATTCAGGGGGCATTAAGTACATTTACATTGCTGTGCAATCTTTACCAACATCCTTCCTCAGAACGGTTCACCCTCTTCAACTGAAACTCTGTACCACAAATCAATACAGTAAATCCTCATTTCCCACTCCTTCTGTACCTGGTAACCACGCTTCTATTTTATTTATGGGTTTTTTTGAGACTATGTCGCCCTCGGTAGAGTTCTGTGGCATCACAGCTCACAGCAAACTCAACTCTTGGGCTTAAGTAATTCTCTTGCCTCAGCCTCCCAAGTAGCTGGGACTATAGACACCCACCACAATGCTCAGTTTTTTGTTTTTTTTTTTGTAGTTGTCATTGCTGTTTAGCAGGTCCTCCTGGGCCAGGCTTGAACTACCAACCCCAATGTATGTAGCACCCTAACCACTGAGCTATGGGCACTGAGCCCACTCTTCTATTTTTTGTCTCTATGAATTTGACTACTCCAAGTACCTCTGGAGTAGTGACTGGAATTATATAATTCCCATCCTTTCCGTGTTTGTACTAGTTCACTTAGCATAATGTCATCAAGGTTCAGCCATCTGGGACCGTGTGTCAGAATCCCTGTGGAATCAGCACGGCACTTTTGAACTCAGTAGTTAGCCCATAAACAGTACTTGGGTTGAATTCAATACTTTGTCTCAGGATGAAATATAAACAATATTTAATTCCTTAGTTGATTTATCAAGGATGAAATATACACAATATTTAATTCCTTAGTTGATTTATCAAGGTTTCCTCCCCAGAAAAGATTTAATATAGACATAAAAAAAGTTTAATTTCTGCTCTAGCTAAATATTCTGCTTGGTGCAACAACATTTCTGCATCTTCATTTGCAAAACCTTTGCTATACTTTTGCTCTGAATCTATGAAATCTGAATTCAGTAACCTGATACATGTATAGAATTTGATCCCTAAAGGCTTTTTCCCTGTTTATTGCTCATCCACCCCACTATTAAAATAAACAACAAACACCTAATTCTCAGGTGTTCTGAGGTTAAAAACAGTCTTTTCTAATCCAGGTAATAAACTCAGCTGGCGTGCATCTTCGCTTTGTTTCCCTTCCCCTTTGGCTTTTGCAAAGCAGTTAACGTGGGAAGAATGCAGGATAATGATGACATTAGGACATGATGCTAGAGGTTCTGCAGCTATTTTGAGATCAAGAGGCTAAAGTGAAACCACTATAGGTGTCTGAAACTTTTGAGCAGTGATTCACCTCTGGAGTGTTTGCTTCAGCTTTCTTTTGTAAAAGGCAAATAAACCTCATTTTTTCCAAGCTCCTGATAGATAGATGCTCTCTTACTTGTAAGCAAGAATGTGTATTTCTTAATCAGATAAAGCTTAAATTGTATCTAGGTCCATAAATGCAAGAAAATGATTTTTGTTCAAATCACTTTCAAATTCATGTTTTTTTTTTTACTACCAAACTATTACTGGTACAGGCTGGGGAGATGAAGACATGCATAGATGTGTATTTATTTGTATTTGTGTATCTATAGGAAAGTAGGCCACAAATGTTTGAGATTTGAGATTTATTTGTTCAAAGGATAGCATTGCAATTTATGAAAGGAAGTTAAAATTTTCAGAGACAAGAAAAATAGACGAGGCAGGGCTAGAAGACAGAAAAGGCTTAAAATAGGAAGAAGTGATTTTTTAAAAGCTGGCATTCAGCCAGAAACATTGCCTATCATTGGCAGCCCGAGGACATGGGAAATGGAAATACAGCTCTGAGAAGATCTACAAAGTCATTCATACTTACAACAAGCATTTCCCAGATGTACTGCAGAAAATTGTAAGAAAAACACCAAAACCCTCCTCTTTAAAGCAGAGTTCAGAGAGTCTAAATTACATTTTCTCCTTTCTAAGTGTCCTCTTGTGTGTCAATACACCATATAAAATCGGCTGGCTGGGATTCACAGTTCTTGATTTTGTTCATCCCAAGCAAACATTTTTTGAGTCAAGTAGCATTTGCAGCATATGACATTCTTGGAAAAAGGGGGGGATCATAAGCACTGAGAATACTATTTCAGCTTGTCCCTGTCTTGACAGTGTTTCCAAAAGTCCTATCACAGTCACTGTGGCAATGGCCATGTGTTATGGCTGGAACTCTGCCATAAAGATCTGAGAAGGCTATTTTCATCTCTAACTCAGAAAAAAATCCAAGTCACAAAAAGAATTCTGGCTTTTACCAATCCAAGATCTGGTTAATACAAGTCAAAAGACAATTTTATTTACTTAAATAGCTTCTCCAAAAGCCATTTAATGAGATACTGGCCATTCAAACATTGTTGAGTACTAGAGAGATAAATGTAGAGGAATTTTCCTCACTTGTTTGTGAGTTCATTCATACAAATTGTATCCATCCTGCTCATGACCCCCAATGAGATCTAGAAAGACTGTCAAAGAGTGGAAGAGGTGAGCACCCCAAAAAGTCAAATCAAAGAAATAACATCACTGCCTAAACTGACAATAGGAAGAGCACGCTAGGCAGCATCTCACAGGAGTCCTCTGCACGGGTACTGTCATCACCCCCATTTAACAGATGGGGACTCTGTGATCTGCTGAGGTTGGCTTATAATGATTACACAGCTCCTAAGTGGTAAAGAAGGGATGTAGACTGTGCACGCTCATTAACAGCACTGAAAGTACCTCTGTGTATAATTTCCCCAAAGGCTACGGGAAGACTTAAACTAGTCTCTCCCACATCCTTCCTTCCTTACCACAGTTTGAATACGTGTTCATCATAGAAGCTCATCTTTCATTTATTTTGTCACTGATCCCAGAGTTAGACCCTGTGATTACAGAATCACCTGTTTGCAGCTCACTTATAGCTAAAACAGAGAGGATCTTGGAAAAGAAGAACTATGAGGGGGGAAAGGAGTGGAATAAGAGCACAAGGAAGAAAGGAGGAAGGAAGAGAGGAGGAAGACCCCTGAGGGAAAAGCGTTCGGGGACATAACTGTCTTCTTGTTCTATTGCTTTTCTTGCGGATTAAAGCTTGTCTCACTACTTCATTCCAAATTGGCCATGGACAGAAGTTGCATTGAACATACTCAGTTAATGGAAAAGTTGGAGAGAACCATTCAGTGCAGTAACCATTTAGGACCAAGGCCAATGTTTTGGGTACCACCATCATGGATTGGAACTAGTTGGCTTTAATATACATTAAGGACCTTGGTATCTCAGGGAAGAACATAATTGGTATTTTAAAGTGAATAAATTCAACTATAGACTAGAAGAAACATGTTCCTAAACCATGCTATACTATGATCCCTGAAGTAGATATCTAAGGCCATGTAGCCAGAAGATCAATGAATAGATAGTTTGTATATAAACACAAACTCATAAACTGCCACATCAGTCTAGCAATTGTGTATATAAACATGCATTGAAAGAGCATCAGATGGTTAAATCCATTTGTAGTTCTCCCTTTAGAAAATAATTTGAAGTGCATATTGAATTTGTGTTCCTAACACATATGGGGCACAGACATTTGAAAATGAATGATGCACAATTTTATTATTAAACACTCAGCAGGCTTCAAAGACAACTGCATTTCATTAATAATAAATACTAAAAATGAAAACGCAGTAAAATATTATCATATCAAACACCTCTATATTGCTATTTTTATGCACAAAACATCTCACCTTCCCAAGAGACTAAGTCCTTGTCTGATTGTAAGTTAGGTATTTACTAAAGAAAATAAACTCTTTCAGATGAATCAAATAAACAGAAGCCTCAACTACTGTGCTTCATTATTTGAAAAAAGTCTTTTATTTATAAATACTTTGAAATACAGAAAAGTTGTAGGAACAGTACAAGGAATATCCAGGAATCCATGTAAACCCTTTCCCTAATTCACCCATTATGTTTTGCTCCATTTGCTTTAAATTTTGCTGCTCTCTGTCTAGAATCAATCTGTCCATCTACCTATCTAAAAACATTTTTTTCCTGACCCATTCAACATTAAATTGGTAAATCATGACCCTTTATTCCTGAAAACTTCAGTATAAATTTCCCAGGAATACAGATATTCACTAATATGAGGTAGCACAATTATCAACATCAGTCAATCTAACATTGATAAAATAATCTGGACCCAGTACTTTAGTTTTCCCATGGAACCACATAATAACCTTACTAGCATTTTCTCTCTACAATACAGGATCCTGTCACAGTGCATTTAATTATCATATCTCTTTAACCTAGAAGATATTTTTATTTTTTCTTTGTCTTTTTTGACCTTGGTATTTTGAAGAATATAGGCATTTTAGTTTTGTTTTATTTAAACATGCTCTTTATTTGGGATTCATGTGATGTTTCCTTGTGATTAAATTCAGGGTATACATGATTCCTAGCTGGAACATACACAAGATGTACTATTTTCTGCTCAAGGAAACACATCCATAGGTACATGAGGTTTACCTGCCCTACATAGGTGATATTGACCACTTTGTCCAGTTTTTCCACTTTACAATCACTACTTTATTTTTTAATTTGCATCAAATAAGTAATCTAGGAGGAGGTACTTTAGGAGTATGCAAAGTACCCATTTTCATAGATTTAGCATTCATTGTTAATTCTCAACTGTGATTTCAATTTGACAGCTTTCCAATTCCAGCCTCCATATTTACCTCATTATTTGTCTCATCATCATCATCATCATCATTATTACTATTATTATTATTATTTCGAGACAGAGTCTCACTCTGTCACCCCGAAGAGAGTGCCATGGCATCATCACAGCTCACAGCAACCTCAAACTCTTGGGCTTAAGCAATTCTCTTGCCTCAGATTCCCATGTAGCTGGGTCTACAAGCACCCACCTCAACGCCCGACTTGTTTTTCTATTTTTAGCAGACATGGGAGCTCACTGTTGCTCAAGCTGGTCTTGACTCCAGAGCTGCAGCAATGCACCTGCCTCAGCCTCCCAGAGTGCTAGGATTATAAGTATGAGCTACTGTGCCCAACCTGTCTCATTATTTAAGTGGGAAAAAGTGGTGGGACAGGAAAGACAATCAACATTGACAGAAAACGTTTTACTGCTTAGTAGCAATTTGATCATAGACGAGGCACTGACCTTCTCTGAATCTAAATTTTACCAACAACATTTTTGAGAAAATTAAAACAAATTATTTGAAAACAATGGCTACATGTTCACTACTTTTGAAAGGTGTTACTAAATGTAAGCAAGCACAATAGCTGCTACACTAGTAAGGGGAAAGAGCACTGCACTCTTTGGTTTTAGAGTACTTTGACATACACTCACATATTTTCACCTAGTAAGAATGCTGTGAGTTAGGGAAAACCAGTATTACACTCATCTTACAGATAGAGATTTGATCCTAAGTATTTCCTGTAGCTACTAACCTAGGTGTTTTTTCCAGTACTCCATATGCCTTTATAAACATAGATACAGAAAACACACACAAATAAACATATACACTCAGATGCAAATCTATGTATTTATCATCAGTACGGAAACTAATACCTAACTACAGAAGTTTGAGATGGGATAATACCAATGGTGACTAAACAACTTGTAGAGAATGACTCCTAATGGGGAGGAGTGGGTCCTACCATAGATAACTCGTTCCTGACGCTTTTCTTATTTAAACTAGAAAATGTAGTGATGATTTGAAAATAGCATGCCTTCCTCTTTACAGATTGATGCCCAACCCAATGTACGTACCACTGAACAGTGCAATATTTGTAAATTGGAAGGTGAGGAGGGGATGGGACAGGAGGGGAGTTTGTACATTTAAGTAGGGGGGTCGGGGAAGACTTGACTGGTAAGATTACATTTGTGCAAAGTTTTAAAGGAGGTGTGGCTATGTGAAGAAAGAGCACTTCAGACAGAAGAAATAGACAATGTAAAGGAACTCAAGCAAGGCCATGTCTGAGGATCTCCAGCAAAGAGGCCACTGTGGCTGAAGCTGGATGAACCAGGAACGTTAACTAGAGAAGAGAAGCAAAGAGGCAGAGGCAGGGAAGATCACCGAGGGCTCTAGAGACCAGCATGAGGACTCTGGTGAGTCACTAAATGGTTTGGAGCGTAGGAGTCACATGGCCTGACTTACATTTCAACAGGCTCTGTAAGTTTGAAATTTTCATTTTATGTGATAAGCTGGTTTTGCTAAATATGATACTATCAAAGAGGTACCTAAATAGCTCACTATCTACTAGCCATTCTTATTCTCTTCCTATCCATCATGATGGTTTTCTATTCCATAATAAAATTTAATTAATGTGTGTGTATCTCTGTGTGTAAAGTTTGGAATGTATATCTCTTACATTATCTCTTTAAGAATGCTCTAATTCTTCAACATTCTTCTCTTGTTATCCATAATAATTTCAAAGGGCTCATTCCTTTTTTGGCTACCTTATACTATATTTATTTATAGATTGGTATCATATCCTGGATCATGAGTTCCTTGAAGGTAGTCCCATACCTATTTTAATTTGCAGAACACAAATTAGTTTCTGGGTCAAAGAATGGGTTTCTACAATGTTAATTGAATGATTATATAGAGAAATGGTAGAAGTTCACACGTGTATTACAAGTCATAGAAAAATATATGTTTTGCTAAGAGTTAAAATACTTGACACTACCAAAAAAAGTAAACCAAATTGCCTTGATGGTTGTCAATGAACAACACTAAACTTTAAATCAACTTTCGGGTTTCATAAAAAATAAGGAAAACTCACACATGAAACATTTTAAAAGATTCACTCTCTCTGAGGCAGCATTAGAATACAAAGTGACAGAGAGCTTAATATATTCCCTTGTACATATTCACCTATAAATATATTTTGGTAGCCTCATGTTAATAAAAATTGTGGGTCATGTCCTTGCGATGCTGAAACATCATTTCATCTCCATCTAAGTGTTGACTTTCAAAGATGTAGCTTCGCCTTTGTGGTATAGTTCTCACATATAATCCCAGCAAAAGTTGACTCATTTTTAAAGAAATCTGTGAAAATGGTAGATCTTTCACAAAAAGGAAAAAAAAAAAAGTCAGCAGGGTGAATTTGACCCTGAGCTTTGTAAAGAAAAATTATAATAGGGAGAAGATAAGGCTTCTTTTTGGTGTTTCTGCAGATACCGTGCTGTCTTGCAAGTCTTTGATGGGCAAGTGCAGAATAGTGATGCTTGGTATGACCTCTTTTCACCTGAGCAAACATAGCAATAGATTCCCTTCTGCTACCTGCCCTCATGGTTGTGCAATGATGGCTGATCACATTAAGGTAATTCATACACGGGACATTTTTGCAACATCGTTTGTAGTTTAAAATATGTTGTTATCTGTAATTTTAAAAAATTCCTTACAAAAATAATCCCTACGACGCAAAGGTTAAAAACTTCATAGGGCACACAGTATCAAATTATGGTAATTAGTCAATAGGAGGAACTAAATTATATTTAGTTTATTCATTCACTTTACAACTATTTTACACATATTGATAGAGGGACTCCTATCTTCTAGTCATTCCAATTAAATACAGTGATAAAACAGACAAAGTCTATTCTCATGAGTGATGCTTTCCAAGTGTTTGAGGCAGGGAATACAAAAGTAAACAAAAAATAAGATTGTTTCAGGTATTATAATATACATATCCATTTGGTAATGTTTTATATCCCACCTAATATTTTATTTTTTCTGTTTGCTTAATTTAATGTTATTTACCATGGCTGTAATTCATCTATTACATTAATCGTTGATGTCATAGTTATAGTTCTCGCCTTTTACTCTTTTTCTTTTTTTGAGACAGAGTCTCACTCTGTGCCCTTAGTAGAATGGTAGAGTGCCCTGGCATCATTAACTCACAACAACCTCAAACTCCTGGGCTCAAGCAATTTCCTTGCCTCAGTCTGCAGAGTATTTGGGACGACTGGCACCTGCTACAATGCCTGGCTAGGGGGGAAAAATAGATTTTTTTTCTTTCTTTTTTTTTTTTTTTTTTTTTAGTAGTGATGTGGTGTCACTCTTGCTCAGGCTGGTCTCAAACTTCTGAGTTCAAATGAACCTCTTGCCTCCACCTCCCAAAGTGCTAGGATTACAGGGGTGAGCTACCACACCAGGCCCAGAGTTCTCATTTAGATGCCATCAGTTGCATAATGTTATCGATTTACATTCCTATATATAGTTTTTACATAAAAATAATTATATATGCTATATATGTGTGTATTTGTGTGTATCTCTGTGTATATATACTCTTTTTCTATTAATTCCTTTATCTTAAATAGATTTTAAATAAAACAATTTAATGAAGAGGATAACTTCATGGAGTGCTCTACTTTACAATTCCAAAATGACAGTACCTGACATTTTTAGATCTCTGTATCACAGGACATTTTTCCTTTAGAGGTTTTCAATTACTCGGTTTTGTTCCTCCCAATTTACAGATAAGAAAGTAGAAACTGTAATGTTGACATGAATATCTCTTTCTAAGAATCTCAACCATATCTCTCTCCTGACCCTTCCCAAGTAACCTTTACAAATACAGTTTGAGTTACTGCATGATATCTGATTAAAATAGTACTCTAGGAAAAGTTCTGTGCTTGTAGCTAACATACTACTGGGAACAACAGTTTTTTAAATTGTGCCTTTTTTCATAAATTCTCACCAATAAAAAAATCTCAGGCAATCTCCTTGCTACCCTTTTTTCTAGTTCAATTTATTTTAGTAAAGTCAGATTTCAGTTCAATATATTTTTTTTTATTTATTTTCTGGATTCTTAACAGTTGCCCTACCTGACTTGTGGTTTTTATATTCTTTCAAAGTTATCTTTCATGTCTTCTTTTTCTCAGGATGCCTTCAGATCTTTAAATGAGTTACCTGTCTTGGCTATGCTTGTATTGAATAATGTTTTACTACTTAATTTCAGATATGTTCGAAATTATTTTTTGAGCCTAATTTTTCTTGGTTCATTTCTTGCATTTGAAGAACTCTTCAACCACAACCTTGGCCTGAGATTCTTTGCCATAGACTTTAACTACTACATACCTGTAACCAGCTATTTTATAGAATTTTCTCTATCCATTCCTAGTTTCTTATTATAATGAACCTTCATTACATTGTTTTTATGTTCATCACACAGGCCATCCACCAACCTGACCGACATAAGCTCATCATAGTTGGACGCATGCACACAAAGATGGGCTTGGCACACAGGGTGTCTATCCTGCAGCCCGCATGTGGATTATATGAGGACTGATTGGCTTATCTGTGGGGTCAGATATTCTGAAAATTATGCATGAACTTTTATTTTGGTTCATCAGCTTTCATTAGTGTGTATGTATTTAATGTGGGACCCAAAACAACTCTTCTTCTTCCAATGTGTGGCAGAGAAGACAAAAGGTTAGATATCCCTGGAAGGCTCTGGCAGCTTTGTGAATTCCAAGTTTGAGGCTCTCCTGGATGAGGCAACCTTCAGCACCTATCATAAAGTGGTCTTGTCCATTACACCTCCAGCAGCAATCCCTTTCTCAGCCACATGTTGTGTTACGAGTTAAGTCCAATCTTGAACACAATTGTGCCTCCCCTTCCTTCTGACACAAAGAATTTTTGACAAATATTATGAAGTGGGGTGGTATAATAGAAACTCAGAAAGCTCATCAAGCAGTTTATGAAATGCTTTTAAAGAAATTCTAGCAGAGCTCTTTACTGCAGTAATTCTCAGAACCTATGATATATTAACGTTCTCTGTGGCTTTCCAAAAAGGTGTTATGTATACATTATATTTCATAAATTCAAAGATAGGCCTTTTTATTTTTCTATAAATAAACTTTGATATGAAGATGTTTCTTATAATCAAATCATGGTTTAATTGATAGTATCTTTTTTAGCAGTACATTAAAACAGAGTCTATATGGTTATAAAATCAAGGGTATCTTAGATTTAGTAATGAATGTTAATAGGCAGCAGCTGCAAAGTTCATATGATTATGAAATATCTTCTTAATCAGAACATGTCTCTTTGGATATGTGGCAATAGAACAGTGTAAAAAAATATTGTGTTGAAACCAAATTTTCCAAATCTATTTATTTTAGAATAGTTACGTTTTTTCCTGAATTTGGTAATCCCCAAGCTATCTGCAAAGGCAGAGGTTTAGGGAGGAGGCATTTCTGTAACCTTTAATATTGAAAAGAATTTGAAAAATATTCCATATCTCTGTTACACATTCAGAATGAAGTTTAATATAACTGTTCAAACATAAGTCAAAATTTTAATTTTTTTTTTTTTTGCGGAGATCGTACCAAAGAGTCTTATAGGAATCTTTTAAAACCTCTCTAATTTCCATCATCAACACACTTACCACCTATCATTATCTATCAAAGCCATCTCAAATAAACATACAATCGAAGTCAAAAGAGTATTCTGGTCATGCTCAGTAGCAGTTCCCCACTCTTTTCGGCCACTGGCCAGCAGCCCTTAATATTTATTCCCATTCCTAGGACCCAATTCTGTATCCCTCAGGAATAAGGTTGTACCCTGACCATAGGGGAACTTCCAAACAGCAGATCCTGTTGAAAGAACAAAAGTGAATCAAAATGTTCACTTAGGCCACCATTATGTTAACAGGCTGGGAGTTACTGCTATTGTTTTATTTAGTATTCACTTTCCTGGTCCCAGTTAGGGTCTGTCACATAGAGAACTTTAGAACCAAGGTACACTTTGTTAAGCATATCTGTCACCATCCAACTCAACTGTAAAGTTCATACTTTAGCCAGGTGGGAGATGCTGAATCGAGATAGTGAGTGAGACTTGCACTGCTTGGTAATCTGCCCATGGAGTCTGACTATACTGAAGGGTACCCAGTCCACAAATGAATTATGCCCTGAGGATGTTCAGTGAGTTGGGCATGTCATTCAATGGTCTAATTTCTGTGATAAAACACATGTTTAGGTTTTTTTTGTTGTTGTTGTTGTTTTGTTTGTTTGTTTGTTTTGACAGAGTATCACCCTGTTGCCCTGGGTAGAGTGCTGCAGTGTCAATAGCTCACAGCAACCACAAACTCTTGGGCTCAAGTGATCCTCTTGCCTCAGCCTCTGGAGTAGTTGGGACTACAGATGCCCACCACATTGCCTGGCTAGTTTTTCTATTTTTAGTAGAGATGGGGTCTTACTCACAGTCAGTCTTCTCTCAAACTCCTGAGCTCAAGCAAGCCACCCACCTCAGTGTTCCAGAGTGCTAGGATTACAAGCATGAGCCACCACGCCTGGCTCTGTTCAGGTATTTTAACATCAGTGAACAGGCAAGAAATGCAGAGTCAAGTGCAGCTTTGGAATGAAAAGGTGGCCTTTCCCCAATTTTTTTCCCTCACAAATTTGTAAAATTGTTTTATCAGAGATTGGGAGCACTATTATGGCAATCTCAGAGGTAGGATGTTTTAACACAGAAAATTAAAAAGCCAAGCTAATAGCAAAAAAGAGAAATGAAAATTCACAGCCAAGAAACACACCTGGACAACCAGAGGGAAAGAAAAGACAGCAAGACTTGGATCTTTTTGTGCATTTTAATATCTTTCTTATCTAGAGGGTGTGTCAAACTGATTCTGCTGTTATCACTCCACTATTTTTCTTAAGGTGGAATACTTTTAAACTTTAAAAAATCAAGACAGGATTTAAGTTTTTAATTTTTTTTTTTTTCATTTTTATTGTTTAGGATTCATTGAGGGTACACAAAATTAGGTTACACTGATTGTGGTTGTTAGGTAAAGTCCCTCTTGTAATCGTGTCCTGCCCCCAAGAAGTGAACCATACATCGTGACTACCATCCCCCTTCCTCTCCTCTCTCCCCATCCCTTATCCCCCTACTCAATTCCTTGTATTAGATCATCTACTGCCTTCATAATAGAATTGAGTACATGGGATTCTTGGTTGTCCACAAGAGTTATTTTTAAAGACACTTTTTGAATTGAAAAGAAATTAGAAAAGCCCAGAATAGAAAATTTTAACTTTGGCCAAATTTGAAGGCAAGAATTTTTCCTGTGGAACCAAGTGGCACCATTTCACAAGGAGCAGGGAGGAGCTCTCCTTAGAAGGAAATATCTCCTGGTTCTATTTGCTGACTAGGATTTAATTTTTAGTTAAGCATTATCCTCTTATACCCAATTCCTTTCAAATGCTAAGACCAATATTGCAGAAAACCGCTTAGTCATGTGTCTTTATTAATGGGAGGCAAATACTGGGTCTGCAAGCTCTTTCTGTAGGGCAAAAAATGGTATCTTGTCATAATCGAAAAATTTTACCAAGCCATACTTGGTGGGAGGAGGGGGCTATAAGGGAGGTAAGCACAAAATGGTGATATGGTGTTTACTCAATACCAAATTCTCTAATTATGGTGGCCTTCCAAGGAAGCAAACTTGGGTCCTACATTGTAGTGATAAAAAAGGTAATCAGTTAAACTTAAGCTCGTAATTTATTATTTAGTAAATTATTCAGTCAACAAATATTTATTTTGCTTCTGCTATGTGCCATGCCCCCCTTTAGATTGCTAGAAATCTGGCAATGAACAAAAGCTTATACCTCTCTGAAGTTGACATTCTATTACAGAGAGTCATACAGTGAACAAACTATCTATTTTGAATAATTTTAGAATGTGAAAACAAATAAGCAGGCAAAGATGTATGGAAATCTAGAAGAAAGGAGTGATATACATGTATTTGTTATACATATGCATATACATACACATATGTATAGTTTTGTTGGGGAATTTCTCCTGATGAAGAGACACTCATCAGAGATCTAAGTAAATGAACCCAACAGTTAAATGAGGATAAGAGTGGCAGGAGGGATGTTTGAGGTCCTCTTAGCATAAGAAGTAGGTTATAGGCCAGAATGGCTAGGATGAGATAAATTAGGAGAGAGGAAGAAAGTAAGATAGAAAAGTAGCAGGGCCTTGTAATTGCTTATAAAAGGAATATTATGCAGCCTTAAAGAAAGATAGAGACTTTACCTCCTTTGTGTTTACATGGATGGAGCTGGAACATATTCTTCTTAGTGAAGTATCCCAAGAATGGAAGAAAAAGTATCCAATGTACTCACCCCTACTATGTAACTAATTTAGGGCTTTCACATGAATGCTGTAACCCATTTGCAACCTAGGAATAGGGGGAAGGGGGAAAAGGAGGGGAGGGTGGGGGGAGTTGGGTGGAAGGAGGATTGGTGAGAATGCATTGTGGTGCATCTTACAATGGTATATGTGAAACTTAGTAAATGTAGAATGTAAATGTCTTAACACAATAACTGTGAAATTGCCAGGAAGGCTATGTTAACCAGTGTGATATAAACGTGTCAACCATTCTGTGAAACTAGTGTATGATGCCCCATGATCATATCAATGTACACAGCTATGATTTAATAAAAAAAAATTATAATAATAAAAATACCACAGGATGGTGGCTTAAACAACATATATTTATTTACCTAAAGTTTTTGAGGCTGAAAGTCCAAGATCAAAGTGTTGGCAGGTCTGGTTTGTTCTAAGACCTTTTTCCCTGACTTATAGATGGCTCCCTTCTTGCTGTATCATAACATGGTGTTTTCTCTGTTCATGTAGATGTCTGGCATCTGTCTGTATAACCAAATTTCTACTTCTCATAAGGACACCAATCAGATTGAGTTAGAGCCCACCCTAATGGCATTGTTTTAATTTAGTTATATTTTTAAAGGTCCTATCCTACAGGTCTGCAACATATAAATTTTGAGGTGGACATGATTTGGTCCATATCAGAGGATTATCATGATAAAGAGATATTAAAATCAACCTCTGTTATAGTTATAGGAATTCCCCAGAGACAGATTTCCAAGCTGTTTTTTAATTAATTTTGAAGTGAAATTTACACAATGGTCAAATTTCACAACTCTACTTTGGTAAGGAAATCTGGGGTGTATGATACCGATCTGTTTGCATCTTATTATGATACTATCCTTTTGTGAATTCATAAATGGTGACATGGTAATGATTGGAAATATGTTGAAGATGTCCATATGATACCAAAACCTCAAAGTATCAATAGCCTTTTACCATATCATTTACGAATAAGATAGGTTCTGAATGTTTGTTCTTAAGTTGAATTTATATGTGAGTTGGAACAGGTACTTTTATCTACTTACCTGTAATATCCTCTGTTCATAAGTGTTAGCTGCATGTACATCACGTGGAATGCATGTAGTTAGATAATAAATTCATGTTTTCTTAAACGACTAAATTTCTAGGAATTTGTTATAACAGTGATAGGAAAGTAGAAACAGTGGTCTTTGATTTTCAGCAGTAGAAAAGGCATACTAGAAGTCTCTTGTAGGGAATTACTTGGAAAATTGTTAAGTATATTGATTCTGAGCACAGCACAAAGTCCCTACTCATCTAATCCTAAACTCACTGCTCTGTACCCCAAATCATAAGTATGTACAATAACAACTGATAAGACTTTACTGAAGTACAAGGGGATTATTTTGAATTTAAATATTAGCACTAAGGCCAATCTTTAAAGCTTAGAGCAGTGATTTACAATCAGTGTGCTGTGGCACACTGGTGTTCCATGAGAGGATCTTAGGTGTGCTGCAAAAATTTTTAAAGATCATTAATTAAATTGTTTTTGAAAGACATTCAAAGCACAGTAAGTATATTCTTATTTTTACTATTTTTTTTATCAACATAATTTAAGTGTGCCACAGAAGTTTAACTATAGGTTCAAGTGCACTGTGAGACAAAAAAGGTCAAAAAACACTGACTTAGAGACTTTAAAATTGTTCACTGCTCATAGAGGAAAGGTAAACTCATAATTATTTTGTGAAAACACTGGCATATAGCAACAAAGACAGTGGAATACAACTCAATGAACTGTCTACAGATGTGTGATTACTAAACTGGTTTAGTATGCTCCTTAATGTCTACTGAGTCCTCTGAAAAGTACTAATCGCCTCTGTTTTCCTATGTTTAGCCTAGACCCTCTATGCCAAAAAAAAGTTCTTTGTAACTTGTAAATAGAAAAGGAAAATAGATATGATATTTTCAAGGTTTTTAAAGAGATTCTGTACCTGCTAGCATCCTTTGTTTACAGAAAACTGCAATAGTATTTCTCAAAATCCAATTTATGAAATGTTTCCCTGCAGGGATTAATGATTAATTATTTCCAATTAATATATAAATATAACTGTAAATCTCTGATAAACAGAGTCTATGAAAGTGGTGAAATTAAGTTTCTACCATGTGTTTACCACTAAAGTCTAAGCTTCATTTATATCATTCAAAATGTAAACCACTAAATAAAAATAACCTCACAAATTAAAGAGAGACTATAGAGTTCTTGCTAAAAACACTTAGAGGTAAATACAATCACTATCAAAATTCTAAAGTGTAGGGGGTCCGTTCGTGGATGCCACTTACCAGGGCTCAGGACTGGTTGGTCTCCGGCCCTGGCTTAACTAGGTTCCAGATGTGGACCACTCACTATACTGTCATCTCGCTCAGGAACAATTGCTCTTAGGTGCCTGAGGGCTATTTACTTTAGCAGAAGGGAGAGAGAGATAGATAAGTCTTTGAGAGAGCAAAGCAGTCTTCTTAGAAATATAAATCTTAGTCTTTTGCAGAGCTTAGTGATCTTCAGCCGAGTGACACCATGCTGGCATTCTGCAGGCAGGAAAAGAGACAAGAGTGAGAGTAAGCGAGTCCGTGATAGAAAGTGCACACTCCCGACTGCCTTCTCTCCAACTTAATATAAGGCTGATCGCCTGCCTCTCAACACCACAGGTGTAAAGAATGCCAATTCACCAATGCTCTCATCTCACAAGCTCTCTCATGCGTGTTAGGGAGAGCTAAATCCCTCTCCATGCCCTTTTAACCAAGGTGTTCCATTATTGAGCTAAACAGTTATTTCTTATAACTCTCACTCCTCCTAGCCATAGGCTATATGGGCTGCTACACTAAAGCCCCCCCTCTTTTTGAAGAAATTGAAAAGTAGATACTAAAATTCATATGAAATTTCCCAGGGCTTTGAATAGCCAAAACAATCTTGAAAAAGAAGAAAAGTTGGAGAACTCACAATTCCTACTGTCGCAATAAATTTCACCATTAAAAAAGGTATTTAAACTGGAATGGAAAATATAGGTATCTGTGTTAACATATGACATGATTATATATGCAGAAAACCCCAATGATTATATATTAAAAAAATGACTAGAGCTAATAAACAATTTTAGCAATGTTGCAGGATACAAAGCCCACATACAAAAAATGTGTTGTATTTCCATATACTAACAGTACATAATTAAATAAGGAAAATAAAAAAAACTTGGTTTACTATAGCATCAAAAAATAAAATACTTAGGAATATGTTTATCTAAAGAGCCCAAAGACTTATACACAGAAAACTTGAAAATAATGCTGAAAGAAATTAAAGAAAATATAAATAATTAGCAAGCTACCCTGTGCTAATTGATTGAAAGACTTAATATGGTTAAGATGTGAATACTATCCAAAGTGATGTGCAAGAGTCATTATAACCCTTGTAAGAATCTCCAAAAATATTTTTTCTAGAACTAAAAAATTCAATTCTAAAATCCATGTGGAGTTTCATGGATTCTTTTCCAAGAAAAGAACAAAGTTGGAGGAATAATACTTCCTGATTTTAAGGCTTACTGCATAACTAAAATAATCCAAATAGTATGGTATGGCAAAAGGCAGATATATAAACTAATGAAATAGAGAGCCCAGAAATAAATGCACGAGTTTATGTTAAAATGATTTTTTCACAAGAGTGAAGAGTATTTAATGGGGGAAGTACAGTATTTTCAGGAAATGGTGCTGGGAAACCTGAATATCCACATGCAGAAAATATAAAATTGGACCTTCACTTAGGCTATATACAAAAAATTAACTCAAGATGAATCAAAGAGTTAATAGGGAAAGAAAGTAAGATAGTGCTTACCAGGGGTTGATTTAATTTCTTTCAGCATTATTTTCAAGTTTTCTGTGTATAAGGTACTGGGAAGTTATTTTTTAATGGGTATAGAGTATCAACTAGGGATAATTAAAAGTTTTGGGAATTTATAGTTGTGATAGTTGCACAGGAATGTGAACATACTTAATGTCACTGAACTGTAAAGTTAAAAGTGATTAAAATAGCAAATTTAATGTCATGTGTATTTTATCACAATTTCTAAATGTGCAACACTAAAGGCAAACCCTAAAGTATACTAGGGACTTTAATTAATAATAATGCATTAGTATTCATTTATCAATTGTAAAAAAAATGCACCACACTAAATACAAAATGTTGATAATATGGGAGACTGTGCAGGGGGTGGCATAGTGGAGAGGTAAGGGTATAATAAGTAGTATATTGGAGCTCTTTATGTACATTCTGCTCAGTTTTTCTATAAACTTAAAACTGCTCTAAAACATCAGTCAATATTTTAAAGAGCAAGTATTATGGAATTTTTGGTTTGTTACTTCTGTTTTTCAGTACATTTTAAAGACAAATGCATAAAACTTTAATTATAAATCTGTACTAACGGACAAAGTATATAAAGATTGAATTTGTGACAACAACAACTGTCACAAATAAAGACAATAAAGAGGTAGATTGAGCTGTCAAGGAACAAACTATTATGTATGACTAAAACTAAGTTGGTATTAATTCAAGCTTGTATGTTGTATAGTTAAGATATTAATTATAATACCCAGGGTAACCACTAAGAAAAAACACAAGAAAAAAGAAATGAGAAGTAAATGAAAGTGGTACACTAGAGAAAGTGTCAACTTGTTTTCCACAGTGACTATACCATTTTATATTTCCACCAGCAATGTACAAAGGCCCCAATTTCTCCACATTACCAACACTTATTTTCCATTTTTTAATTTAATTCATTCCAGCAGGTGTGAAGTTATGTATCATTATGGTTTTGATTTGCATTTCCCCAAAGGGGGAATGCTGTTAAGCATCTTTTCATGAGCTTGTTAGCCATTTACTTATTTTCTTTACAGAAATGTCCATTAAAATCCTTTACCTAGTTTTTAATTGTGTTATTGATCTTTTTATTGACTGGTAAATATTAAATACCATTATATTTGCTATCCAAGAAAAATCATATTATTTTAACAGGAGTTGCAAATAAAAAGGCACAACCTTTGAGACATTTTCCCTTATTTCTTATCTACTAGAGATGTATACACCAAGTGATGGTTTTGTTTTCTACAACAGATAAGCTTTAATTCAGAATAAATTATTATCTATTTACAAAACTAAAGATGACAGGGAGCCCTCCTCTAGGACCATAGCTTTTATGTAGTTGGTCACTGGCTCATTGAGGGTTTAATCTTCAGCTCCATACCAGGGTTTATCGTTAAAGGTACTTTAGAGAGCATGAAGCTACTTTAACTGTGTTATCTCAATGAAATAAACCCCTGCTGATGAACAAAAGATACTGATATAAAATTACTAATTTAAAGTTTATACTGCTTAGGGTCACTTTACTGCAACCAGATTATGGGATCTGCTGTAGTACAGAATGGAGTTTTAACACAGGAAATCAGTTCATGTGTTTTCACTCATTGCCATCTTCTCACTTTTCAATCTGGATTATGTATTTCTGTTTATCTAACTTTATTTTCTGGTGAATAAGTCAATCCTCTCCTCCCAAAAAATATTAACACTAGCAAGGTCTAGACATGTTTATAATCTTTCAAATATGACTTTATAGAAAGAAAAAAATTTTAGCTAAGAAGACAAAATGTCACATTTGCAGCACCTATTCCCATAGCTGTAAGTCCTCAACTAGATTAGTAATAATAAGACAGCATTAATTGCAAATGGAAACTAATAAAAATATGTTAAATATATTTTAGAAAATAATAAAAAAAGAAATGGTTAGATTATTTTAAAAATAATTTTACTTAAGAATTATCCTGTAGTATGAATATGATCAACTAAACTGTTCTTAACACTACAAAGATACTTTAAACTTTTATAGGGTTTGAATATAATCTTCAATAATTCATTAATTCAGTAATAATCTTCAGTAATCTTTCTACTAAAGTACATCATATAATAGAATTTCAAACAATCATTTATTATTATAAAGAGATAGAATTTCCATTTAACAGATTAGCAAATATGTTGAAATATGTAAATACTCAGAACTGCTTGTAAGTGTATACAACAAGGGACTGTGATATACTAATGTAGTATAAAATGATATAATGCCTTTTTAAGGAGATTTCTAATGTCTATTAAAATGAAAAACACCTATGACACAGGAGTCTACTTCTTAGAATCATCCAGAGAAACAAACATGATATTATAAGACTATGAAATACTATACAAAATTCTTAAGAAAGAGAGGAGTGGAGCATGATGGTGGATGGGACAAACGTGTAGCCCACCTCTCCCAAGTCATCAGGTAAGAGGAAGAGGGGTCTGGACCTTTCCCACATGTGGATTATTGGTGTGGACAGACAGCTGGAGACACTCGGCAAATTGGCAGATTGCTGTCTATGAGGGGTAATTTAAAACCACAGACTCTGTTGTAGACATTTTTCCCTGCTTGGTCGTGCTGGCCAGCAGGCCCCTCCCTTACGGAGGACAGCAGCTTACAAATACTGGCAAAACCCAATTGACAAAAATTTATTCCTGAGCTGAGGGTGGCACCGGAAAAGAGCCACTCAAAACCACAGGGAGCTGGGCAACCTGATGGAAAATTGAAGGGAAGGGATCCCACCTGGGAAACAGACATTTTGAACTACCCGAAATGGCAGACGCCTTCCCCAAGAACAACAGGAGTGATTAAATAGACTGGAGCATTCCTGGTGGGGAATGTTGGAGGGGGCTGGCAGTTAGGCTGTGTGGTGAACTGGCAGGTCCCGATTCAAAAGGGAAACTCTGAACCACAGAACTGAGAATAAGGTCCCCGAGCGCTCCAGCCGCGGGATGCTTCAGCAGCCACAGACCCACCAGCAGCCCTGCAAGCCAGCAGAAGCACCCTCCCCCACAGCCGATTGCAGTCTCCAGTCTGCAGGAGAACGTGTGAGCAGAGTGGAAAGATTTGTGAAGCATGAACTCCTGCACTTAGTGGGGAGGTCAGATAGGAGTGCCATCTGGAACAGAGCGGCTGAGGTTGCACAATAGTTACATGACAAACATTTACAGAAACTCCAAAATGGCTATCGTCCAGGTAGGGTGGTAACCGTAGTAACAGTATAAACTGTGACTCAGGTATAAGCCTGGGAACCACTCACAGTGCCACCTAGTGTCCAGAAAGTATATTGCATTATAAATATATTCCTACGAAAGTTGATCCCTACATCATACATATAGATGTATATTTCTACATATATATAACAATAATATTTTTGTGGTTGGTGCCTTTTTTTCTTTTCTCTTTTTTTCCTTCTGTTTTTTCCTCACAATTTTCTTGGAAGAGCTATTAATTTTTTATTTTTTATAGATATATTTTTATTTCCATTTTTTCTATTTTTAATTTCTCCTTTCTTCTTTTTTAATTTTTTTATGAACACCACTTTTTTTTCATTTTTTGTTCAATTATTTCATGATTATCACTATTTTAATTGTAGTTATTTTTTGTTGTTGTTGTCATGGGTGTTGTCTGTATGTCTATGTGTCTCCATCTGTGCATCTATGGGCTCGTGTGTCTGGTAGCCTTTCTATCTGTTTATTTGCTCATTTTGTCTCAATGAGCTTGGTGTTATGACCTGCAATTCTGAGCTACCAGCACTCCCCTCCACTCTCACTCTGAGGTCTGGAGGCCTGTCCCCCAGGAGTCCAGATGCTTGGGTGATTTCTCGAGAGGTGTAGACAGGGCCTGGACTGCAGCTGGACAGTGCTGATTCTGTAGCACAGGAGTGAGGAGACGACGGTCAGCTGAGAGGGAATCATGCCGGAGCAGCAGTGCCCTGAGGTGCAAAACAGCAGCCGTCTTTAGCAATAACAAAGCCCACCCAAGGATATCCCGAAGCCACTTCAACTGTCCCCCTGGGCAACCAGAGGAGGCCGGACATCTCAGATGGCAACCACCGCGGAACAGATCTGGGATTGAAACACAGGCCCGTGAGTAAAGGGTTTGTCTGAGGCGGTATTGGCCTGGGTGGAACACAGGGACTAGAAAACACACGTGCAGAGCCAGGAAACTCCCAGGGTGAGGCTGGCCCAGAGGACTGCTTTACTGAGCCTAAGATGCACCTGGCCCTCATGGGATCATCAGCCTATAGACAAAGGAGTACAGGAGGCTAGAGCTGACAGCTAACCATGCTGCAAATACAAACCTGCAGGAGTAAAGACAGGACCTGAGGCACAGGTTCTGGGAACTCAAATCAGCCCCTCTTCTGCAGAGGAATTTAGCAGGAACAGAAACAAACTCCCACAGGGTTGTTCTATTCTGCCAGTTAACATCAATCAAGGGCAGGGCTGGAACTGAGTGAACACCACCTAGCCACCATCAAGCGCCCGGGGTTGACAGGCCACACCGCCCCCTGCTGGATAGAGGCAGAGAGCAGTGACCTGGCTGAGCAGATACAGACTTCCTTGTGATTTAGGCAGGTGCAAACCTCTGGAGTATCTGCTCACTGGAGACAACTGACTGGGTCACAGCCCTGCAGGGCTAGCAGTGACTGCGTGTGACAGAGATGCAAGGTGGGGAAGGAGGCATCAACCTTCCAAGACTAATCTATTTGCTGGGTGGGTCCTCTGGACTTCATGGACCACCAAACAAAGTCATATCTGAGTTGTCACCAGACCCCTGCATTCCAGTTGCCAGAGACCTTTTAAACTCTCCCACCTGAGACAGGTGCTGGCTGAGACAATTAATTTGGACCATTTGAACTGAGCCAATTGCCTGGGGACTATTCAAGTGGTGCCCTGGGTGTGTGGTTGTAGGAAAGTTTGATTTTCCTTTTCCAATTATTGCCTGTGGGGGGCGGGGTGACTTAATTGCTGGTATTTCTCCACAGCTGAGACTTCAACCCAGAGTAACTGTTTCACTAGGGGCGAAAAAAGACCAGCTTAAAACAAGACAGAAACACTTAGCCCCACCACATCAAATAGGTCCTAAACATCTCAGGCCGTAGCATAGCATGGGTGTCAGAAAACGAATTCAGAATTTGGATTGCAAACAAGATTAACAGAATGGAGGAAAATTTAGAATTAGAAATCCGAAGAGCAATTCAAAACTCAGAATTAGAAATTTGAGGAGAAATTCAAAAATTGTCTCTAGAATTCAATGGATTTAAAGAAAAAACCACCAATGATTTTGATGCACTGAAGCAAGAATTGGCAGCCCTCAAAGATCCAAAAAACACAGTAGAATCCCTCAGTAACGGAGTGGAGCAGGCAGAAGAAAGGATTTCTGACATTGAAGACAAGGCGTTTGAACACTACCAAACTCTCAAAGAAAGAGAAATGGAGAGCAAAAACGGATCATTCTCTCACAGAGCTCTGGGATAATTCAAGAAGGCTAATATCAGCCTCATTGGAATACCTGAAAGTGATGAAGAGCAGAATTAAATGAAATTGAAAAAAAAAGAATTATACAACAAGTCAATAAATCAAAAAGTTGGGTTTTTGAAAAGGTCAATAAAATAGGTAAACCTTTGGCTACCCTAACCAGGAAAAAAAGAGTAACATCTCTAATCCCATCAATCAGAAATGACAAGACGAAATAACAGATTCCTCAGAAACTCAAAAAACCCTTAATGAATATTACAAGAAACTTTATTCTCAGAAATATGAAAATCTGAAGGAAATTGACCAATACTTGGAAGCACGTCACCTTCCAAAACTTAGACAGAATTTAGTGAAAAATGTTGAACATGCCAATATCAAGTTCTAAAATAGCATCAACCATACAAGATCTTCCTAAAAAGAAAAGCCCAGGACCAGATGGGTTCAGGTCAGAATTCTACCAAACTGTTAAAGAGGAAATAGTACCTACATTACTCAACCTGTTCCAAAATGTAGAAAAAGAAGGAAGACTACCCAACATGTTCTATGAAGCAAACATCACCCTGATCCCCAAACCAGGAAAAGACCCAACAAGAAAAGAAAATTATAGACCAATATCACTGATGAATATAGATGCAAACATATTCAACAAGATCCAAACAAACAGAATCCAGAAACACATCAAACAAATTATACATCATGACCAATTCAGTTTTATCCCAGGATCTCAAGGCTGATTTAATATACGTATATCCATAAGTATAATTCAACACATAAACAAATTAAAAAACAAAGACCATATAATCCTCTCAATCGATGCAGAAAATGCTTTTGATAATATCCAGCATCCCTTCATGATCAGAACACTTAAGAAAATTGGTATAGAAGGGACATTTCTTAAACTGATAGAGGCCATCTACAGCAAACCCACAGCCAATTTTGTAGTGAATGGAGTTAAACTGAAATCATTTCCACTTAGATCAGGAACTAGACAAGGCTTCCCATTGTCTCCACTGCTCTTTAACATTGTAATGGAAGTTTTAGCCATTACAATTAGGGAAGAAAAGGGGATCAAGGGTATCCATATAGGGTCAGAAGAGATCAAACTTTCGCTCTTAGCAGATGATATGATTGTATACCTGGAAAACACTAGGGATTCTACTACAAAACTTTTAGAAGTGATCAAGGAATATAGCAGCATCTCAGGTTACAAAATCAACATTCTTAAATCGGTAGACTTTATATATACCAACAATAGTCAAGCTGAGAAAACAGTTAAGGACTCTATTCCGTTCACAATAGTGCCAAGGAAGATGAAATATTTGGGAATTTATCTAACTAAAGATGTGAACGATATCTATAAAGAGAACTATGAAACTGTAAGAAAAGAAATAGCTGAAAACGTTAACAAATGGAAAAACATACCATGCTCACGGCTGGGAAGAATTAACATTGTTAAAATGTCCATACTAACCAAAGCAATATACAATTTTAATGCAATCCCTATTAAAACCCACTGTCATACTTTAAAGATCTTGAAATAAATGATACTTAGTTTTATATGGAATCATAAAAAACCTCGAATAGCCAAGACATTACTCAGAAATAAAAACAAAGCAGGAGGAATCACGCTACCAGACCTCAGACTATATTATAAATCAATAGTGATCAAAACAGCATGGTATTGGCACAAAAACAGAGTAGTAGATGTCTGGAACAGAATAGGGAAGCAAGAGTTGAATCCAGCTACTTACCATTATCTGATCTTTGACAATACAATTAAAAACATTCAGTGGGGGAAAGATTCCCTATTTAACAAATGGTGCTGGGTGAACTGGCTGGAAACCTGTAGAAGACTGAAACTGGACCCACACCTTTCACCATTAACTAAAGATTTAAACTTAAGACATGAAACTATAAAAAACTAGAAGAGAGTGCAGGGAAAACCCTTGAAGAAATCGGTCTGGGCGAGTATTTTATGAGGAGGACCCCCTGGGCAATTGAACCAGCTTCAAAAATACACTACTGGGACCTGATCAAACTAAAAAGCTTCTGCACAGCCAAGAACACAGTAAGTAAAGCAAGCAAACAGCTCTTAAATTGGGAGAATATATTTGCAGGTTATGTCTCTGACAAAGGTTTAATAACCAGAATCCACAGAGAATTGAAACGTATAAGCAGGAAAAGAACAAGTATTCCCATTGCAGGCTGGGCAAGGGAATTGAAGGGAAACTTCTCTGAAGAAGACAGGCGCGTGGCCTACAGACATATGAAAAAATGCTCATCATCTTTAATCATCAGAGAAATGCAAATCAAAACTACCTTGAGATACCATCTAACTCTAGTAAGATTAGCCCATATCACAAAATCCCAAGACCAGAGATGTTGGCATGGATGTGGAGAAAAGGGAAAACTTCTGCACTGCTGGTGGGAATGCAAATTAATACATTCCTTCTGGAAAGATGTTTGGAGAACCCTTAGAGATCTAAAAATAGATCTGCCATTCAATCCTATAATTTCTCTACTAGGTATATACCCAGAAGACCAAAAATTACATTACAACAAAGATATTTGCACCAGAATGTTTATTGCAGCCCAATTCACAATTGCTAAGTCATGGAAAAAGCCCAAGTGCCCATGGATCCACGAATGGATTAATAAACTGTGGTACATGTACACCATGAAATGTTATGCAGCCTTAAAGAAAGATGGAGACTTTACCTTGTTCATGTTTACATGGATGGAGCTAGAACATATTCTTAGTAAAGTATCTCAAGAATGGAAGAAAAAGTATAGAATGTACTCAGCCCTACTATGAAACTAATTTTTGGCTTTCATATGAATGTTATAACCCAGTTATAACCTAAGAATTTGGGGAATGTGGAGAGGAAGGGTGTGGAGAGGAAGGGTGGGGAGGGGAAAGGATGGGCAGAGGGAGGGTGATAGGTGGGGTTGCACTTGTGGTCCATCTTACAAGTTTACATGTGAAAATTAGTAAATGTAGAATATAATTTTCTTAACACAATAATGAAGAAAATTCCAGGAAGGCTATATTAACCAGTGTGCTGAAAATGTGTCAAACTGTTTATAAAACCAATGTATGGTGCCCCACGATCACATTAATGTACACAGCTATGATTTAATATTAATAAAAAAATTATTAAGAAAGATATAGAAATATACTTCGGTGGAAAAATCTGCAAGCCATACTATAGAAAAAAGCTGCATAATAATACATATACTATGGTAACATTTAATAATCTAAAAAATGTTTAGAATACTTGGATATGTTTTTATGTAGGTATTGCATAGAAAAGTTCTAGAATGTGATAATATATATTACCGCTAGGTTAGAGACTTGGATTGGGGTTTATAGTGAAAGGAGCCTTTAATTGTAATGGTCAATATTTTGAAATCAAACTGTATTAAGTTATTATATGAGTTGGGGTTTAAAGGACCAATAACTGTCAATCATCTTCCACCCAAGTTCTGAAGAAACTACGTAAAAGGAGTAAAGCAAGGGCGGTGCCTATGGCTCAAAGAGGTAAGGCGTCAGCCCCATATGATGGAGGTGGCAGGTTCAAACCCAGCCCCAGCAAAAATCTGCAAAAAAAAAAAAAAAAAAAAGGAGTAAAGCAGGTGAGAGATACATATACAACTTTTGTTATTGACAAATCTGACACAGAAAAATATGACTTAGATCTTTGGTCAAGAAGCATTTCTGAAAACAAATACCAAAATTTGACACACTGTACCGTCTAATTAAATAAAACCTAGAACATTTTTCCAGCCTATACTTGAAAAATTATGTTACAGAGAGGCAGAGTAGGACTCAGCCCTCTGTGTGAAAGCCATCTTCCAAACAGAAAAGAAAGAAGGGCAAAAGTGAATAAGGATAGGGAAAGGAAAAGCCAGAAATGTTATTCTAATAAAGATCCCACCACAAGGAAGGAAAAAGTTTTTCCATCAAAAGTGTATAAGGGGCGGCACCTGTGGCTGAAAGGAGTAGGGCGCCAGCCCCATATACCAGAGGTGTCAGGTTCAAACCCGGCCCCGACCAAAAACTGCAAAAAAATAAAATAAAAAAGAAAAAGAAAAAGTGGATAAGAAGGCTCATCGCCCATAGCACAGTTGTTACGGTACCAGCCACATACACCGAGGGTGGCAGGGTCGTACTCTGCCCAGGCCAGCTAAACAATGACAACTGCAATAAAAAAAATAACCAGGTGTTGTGGAGGGCGCCTGTAGTCCCAGCTATTTGGGAGGCTGTGGCAAAAGAATTGCTTAAGTGCAAGAGTTGGAGGTTGCTGTGAGCTGTGTCACCACAGCATTCTACTGAGGGTGAAATAGTTAGACTGACACAAAAAAAAAAAAAAAAAAAAAAGTGGATAAGAAGCATAATTTCCTAAAAAAACATGAATATACAAAATTTTTACAAATTAAACTTTTCTTCTTTTTTTTTAGGGACAGAGTTTCAGTTGAGTAGTAGAGAAAAAAAACTACATTGCAATTGTGTGAGGACTCAGTAGAAAATGTGAAAGGAGAAATAATAAATGTAGAAAATGTGATTGCTGTCAGAGTGGAGAGAAAGAGTGTGGTAGCTGGAAAAGTGTGTGAGATTAGTGTTAGGGAAAAGATGCACATATTTTCCCTTCCAATGGGAAAAAATGTGTATACTTTTCATGCAGAAGTGAAGAAACCTATAGAAACAGTGGGGTTAAAATACAGAAGAGTGGAGACAATCAGGAAGGGAAAGTTCCTAAAAAGAAGTAAACATTTAATTAAAAGGAGACATAAAGTTTCACAATCAAAGTTGAAGACTTCAAACATTACACTTAATAACAAATCGAACATCTGGACTCAAGATCATAAAGAAAGAGAACGTAAACAATGCTGCAAATCAACCAGACATAACAAAGACACGTATATAGAACACTACACCAAACAAGAGCAAAAAATATATTCTTCTAAAATGTTGCAATGAACTTTAAAAGACTGAAATAATATAAAATACATATAAATTTATTGATAATGAAACTAGTAATCCATACTAGCAGGAAAAAATGGAAAATTCACAAATTTGTGCAGATAAAACAACACACTTTTTTTTTTTTTTTTTTTTTTTTTTTTTTTAATACGGAGTCCTTAATATGTAACCCTCGGTATAGTGCTGTGGCATAATAGCTCACAGCAACCTCAAACTCTTGGGCTTAAGTGATTCTCTTGCCTCAGCCTTCAAAGTAGGTGGGACTACAGTTGCCCACCACAACACCCAGCTATTTTTTGGTTGCAGTTGTCATTGTTGTTTAGCTGGTTTCTTAGCCGGCCCAGGCTGGGTTCGAACCCACCAGCCTTGGTGTATGTGGCCAGTACCATAACCACCGTGCTACGGGTGCAAAGCCAAACCAACACACTTTTTAACCAATGCATCAAAGAAAAATCTCAAGGAAAATGAGAAAATACTCACAAATGAATGAAAATTAAAACATACCAAAACCTATGAGATGTAGCCAAGGCAGTGATCAGAGAGAAATTTATAGTTGTACACACCTACATTAAAAAGCATGAAAAATCTCAACTCAATTATCTGACTTTAAACCTTGAGGAACTAGAAAAAAAAGAGCAAACTAAACCAATTACTAACAAAGGGAAGTAAAAAATAAAGATTAGAGTGGAGATAAACTAAATAGAAAATGGAAAAACAGAATAAAACCAAAAGTTGGTTCTTCAAAAAGATCAACAAAAATGACAATTCTTTGGCTAAACTGTGAAAGAAGTGGACACAGATAACTAAAATCAGAAATGAAAATGGGAACATTATCACCAACCATACAGAAATTTTAAAAGTTTAAAAGAGAACACTATGAATATCTGTACACCAATAAATTAGATAACCTAGATAAAATCAACAATTTCCTACAAACACACAAATTAACTAAAGTGATTCAAAAAGGAATAGAAAATCTCAGCAGGTTCATAAATAGTAAACAGATTGAATGAGTAATCAAAACCTTTCCCCAAAAGAGAATTCCAGGACAAGCAGGCTTCAGTAAAGAATTCTAACAAATGTGTAAACAAGAATTACCGTATAGACTCGAGTATAAGTCGAGTTTTTTCGGCACAAAATTTGTGCCGAGTTCGGATTTTTCGGCACAAATTTAGTGCCGAAAAAACTCGGCTTATACTCAAGTATATACGGTAATACTGATCCTTCTCAAACTCTTCCAAAAAATAGAACATTTCCTAAGTAATTCTATAGCACCAACATTTCCCTGATACCACAGCCAGATGAAAACATCACAAGGAAAGAATTTTACAAATACCCCTTATAAAGATGCAAAAATTCTCAACAAAATACTAGCACACTATATCCAATAGCATATTAAAAGGATTATATACCATGCCCAAGTGTAATTTATCTAAAAAATGCAAGGGTGGTTAACATAAGTGTATCAACTCATATAGTATTTCAATTGAATCAACCACAATAATCTCCACAAGATAATCTCCACTGATGAAATATTATATCCTTTAATGATAAAAATATTTATAAAATTAGGCACAGGAAGGAATTTTCTTAACATGTTAAGAGGCATTTATGAAAAAATCACAGCTAATATCATATTGAATAGTAAAACTGAAAACTTTCACTGAGAAGATGAGGAACAAAACAAGCATTTCTACTTTTACCACTGTTGTACAATATTGTACCAGAAGTTATAACCTGAGCAATCACACAGGAAAAAGAAATAAATGGTATCCAAATAAGAACAAATAAGGAAAATTATTTCTATTTGTAGATGGCATGATCCCACACATAGAAATTCCAGGAAAATTTGCAAAAAGCTACTATAATTAATAAATAGATTCAGCAAAATCATGTGTTACAATATCAACACACAGATACCGGTTATGTTTCTATATACCAGCAATGAATATCTAAATGAAATTAATAAAACAATTACATTTATGATAATATATAAAAGAATGAAATACCTAGGAATGAATAATATAAGCAGGTGAATAATTTATACACCTAAAATTAAAAAATGTTTCAAAAAAGAAACTAAAGACTCAAATATATGGGAATGTATTCTGTGTTCATGTATTAGAAACTTAGTATCATCAAAATGGCAATATCCTAAAGCAATCTAGATTCAATTCAACCTCTATCAAAATCCTAATGACTTTTTTTTTCTTGCATAAGTGGAACAATTTTAAAATTCACATGGAATGAAAAATGATTCAGAATAATGAAAATAATCTTGAAGCAGAACAAAGTTAGAGCACTGATACTTCCTAATTTCAAAACCTACTACAAGGTGACTGTAAGCAAAGCACAGAAGTACTTGATAAGACACAGAGGACTAGTTCCATTCCTCTACCTATGGATATCTAGGTTTCCCAGGACAACACAAAAAGGATTGTAGACTTAAATGTAACTATGAAACTACTAAGAAAAAACATAAGGCAAACAGTTTAGGACATTGGTCTGGGCAAAAATTTTATGCATAAGGCCTCAAAGGCACAGACAACAAAAGCAAAATGGGCAAATGGAATTATATCAAACTAAAAAGCTTCTGTACATTCTGTACAACAAAGAAAATAGTCAATAGAATGAAGAGAAAACCTGCACAATTGGAGAAAATATTTGCAAACTATTCATCTGACAAGGGATTAATATTCAAAATATATAGTCATATGTTGTTGTGTAACAACAGGAATACTTTCTAAGAAATTCATTTTCAGGTAAATTCATTATTATGAGAACATCATAAAGTGTACTTACACAAACGTAGATGGTCCCGCCTACTATACACCTAGGACATGTAGTATAGACTATTGCTTCAAGGCTACAAACCTGTCAGCATGTGACTGTATTGAAAACTGTAGGCAAGTGTAACACAATGGTAAAAACATGAATCTCTAAACACATAAAAGGAACAGTAAAAATACAGTATTATAAGCTTATGGAGCCACCCTCATATTTGTAGTTCATGATTGACTGAAACATTGTTATATAGGACATGACTGTACAAGAAATTCATACAACTCAACATCAAAAGAACCAAATAATCTGATCTAAAAATAGGCAAATGATCTGAATAGACATACCTCAAAAGAAGACATACAAATGGCCAACCAACATACAAAGAAAAATTCTCAACATTACTAATTATCAGAAAAATGCAAATCAAAACCACAATGAGATATTATCTCACCCCAGTTAGAATGATTATTATAAAAAAAAATGCTTGGAAAGGATCTAAAGAAAAGGGAACTCTTACACTGCTGATAATAGGACTGTAACTAGCCATTATGGAAAACAGTATGTGGATTCTTCATAAAATTAAAAATAGAACTACCATATAATCCAGCAATCCTACTGCTGTGGATATATCCAAAGGAAAATAAATCACTATGCCAAAAAGATATCTATACTCCCATATTTATTGCAGCACTATACACAATAGCCAAGATATGGAATCAACCTAAATGTCCATCAACAGATGAGTGGATAAAGAAAATGTGACATATATACATAATGGAATACTATTCAGCTATAAAAAAAGAATCTAATTTTGTCATTTGTGGCAATATGAGTAAGCCTTGAAGACATTTTTTTAAGTGAAATAATGCAGGAACAGAAAGAAAAATACCACATGTTCTCATCCATATGTAGAAGCTAAAAAGTTAATTTTATAGAAGTAGAAATTAGAATGGTGGTTACTAAAGTCTGGTAATAGAGGGGAAACGGAGCAAGCAAGATAGGAGGAATAAGTTCTAGTGCCTTATAACATCGTAGGGTGACTACAGTTAGCAATAATTTATTGTGTATTTTCAAATAGCTAGAAGAGAGAATTTTGAATATTGCCAAAACAAAGAAATGATAGACACAAGGTGATAGATATGCTAATTACCTTGATTTGATCATTACACATTGTATCAATGAATTGAAATATCATACTATACCCCATAAATACGTACAGTTATTATATGTCAATGAGAAACTTTAAAAACACTGAAGTACTGGCATAAAAAAAAGTTGAGACAAATGTAATAGAATTGAGAGTTCAGAAATAAATATACAAGTCCAAGGCCAATTGATTTTGACAATGGTATCAAGTCCATTCAATAGAGAAAGAATAGACTCCTCAACAAATAGTGCTGGAACAACTGGATTTCCATATTATGCAAAAGAATAGATTCCTTGCTCATACTATATGTATTAATTAACTCAAAATAAATCAACAACCTAAACATAAGTTAAAACTATAAAATTCTCAGAAGAAAATAGGGATAAATCTCTTCTTGACCTTGAATTTAGCAATGAGTTCTTAGATATGACACCAAAAGCACCATTAACAAAAGAAAAAAGAACAGATGAACTGGATTTCATTGAAATAAAAAAAAAACTTTTGCATATCAAAAGACATCATTAAAAGTGAACAAACAACCTATAGATTAGAAAAAAATACTTGCAAAAACATAGAGCTAATAAGGGCCTTGAATCCAGAATATGTGAAAAATTCATACAATGCAATAAAAAAACAAACCCAATTAAAAAATGGGCAAACACCTTGAATATACTTACTCCAAGGAAGATATGCAAATAGCCAATAAGTATATGAAGAGTTGCTCAATATTGTAATTTATTAGAGAAACTCAAATTAAAACCACTTCACACTTACTAAGACAGTTATTTTAAAAATAATGGAAAATCCCAAGTATAGACAAGAAGTAATAAGTTAGAACCCTTGGGTATTATTGATGGGAATGTAAAATGGTGCAGTCACTGTGGAAAACAGTTTGGTAATTCCACAAAAAGCTAAACATACCATATAGCCAAGCAATTCTACTTTTAAGTATATACTCAAAAGAATTGAAATCAGGAACTCAAATAGATGCTTGTTCAACAATGTTCACTGCAGAATTATTCATAACAGCCGAAAGACAGAAACAACCTAATTGTCTATTAACAGATGACACATATCTAGAAACAATCTGGGAGATGACTCTACCCCTAAAATTCCCACTCAAAGAGAGACCATCAACATCTTGCTTTGACACAAATACATACATACTCCACACTCACCCTTCTCTTTAGCTGATGTTGGAAAATTCCATAGCCATCAACTGATTAAGTGTGTGCTCCACAGGGCATTTGAAACACAATATTTCCAAAGGGTCTGGTCCGACTGTATTGTGAAGATCTCCAACACTGATAACAGTACCCACAGCTGGTATTACAGGCTAGGGGAGTTCTGTGGATTAAAAAATAAGTTATAAAGAACTTCAAAAATCATCTAAATTGAAGGAAAAACCTACCCTGGTTTTTTTTTCCTCTTAATACACAAAATGTAGCCGATTGTTCTTCATTTTAACTCCTGTATTTAGGAAAGATAGATTCACAACTGATCTTAACAGAAATTAACTAGGGATAGTGGTTAAAACTAGGGGTACATTACATCATGTTGAGATTTTCCATTTCAGGCTTTCCCTTAAATGCACAAAAAGTTAAGAGACAGAGGAAGATCAACAGAAAGACCAGCATTTGTACACTAATCCTAATAATCTGTATTTCCACATTCTAGGCAGTACATTAACAGCAAAAGAGGAAGGGGAGGGCCAGGCACAGTGGCTCGTGCCTGTAATACTAGCACTCTGGGAGACTGAGGCAGGTGGATTGCTTGAGCTCAGGAGTTTGAGACTAGCCTGAGCAAGAGCAAGACCCTGTCTCTACTAAAAATAGCTTGGTGTTGTGGTAGGTGATTTTAGTCCCAGCTACTCGAGAGACTGAGGCAAGAGGATCTCTTGAGCCCAAGAGTTTGAGGTTGCTGTGACCTATGACACCACAGCACTCTACCCAAGGCAACAGAGTAAGACTCTGTCCCAAAACCAACACACACACTCACACTCACACACACACACACACAAAGGAGGTACAGAATAGGAGATTCAGAAGTCACCCTGAATCCCAATCTATACTATGTCATTTTATATACAAACACCGGTCCACAATCTAGATTTTGTTAAGTATAGTACTGACAGTATGCCTTCAGCTAGGTTAAACTATACAAATAGAATAGTGGGATTATGGGAATTAATTTCTTCCTACTACACACTCCTACAGAACTTTGGTATCCTATGGCTGAGTCGTACACAGAGATGAGCTCTGACCAAAAAGGATTAGCACAAATAAGGGACTGGCACCAAGGACAATTACAAATGACCAAGTCCATAAAACGAAAGCAGAAATCAAAAATCAAAGGTAAGTCAACAGTCACCAAGGAAGGACAGATGAGATTATGAAGAAGTTTCTGCAGATGATCCCCAGCAAGACCCTCCTCTGAGGCCCAGCACTGCAGGGCAAGGGAATCTCAGATGAAGCACTAAATGTGGTACCCCTGGCTAGGCGCTATTAAGGGCTCAGTGGAATTCAGTCCCTTTAGAACCACAACAGCCATGCAGCTGTGCATAGCTTTGCTGAATAGAAGAAGCAGGAATCCTCTTGGGAGTTAAAAAGTTTTAAGGCATCCTGATAAACATCCTATGTGAAAGGCTGAACTCAAGTGCTGGGACTCAGACTGGAATGAAAGCATCTATGCTTCCTTCCTCCTGAGCTGCCTCCTCACCTCCTTCTCCAGAGCTGCCCATACAGGGCTTCATTCCTCACTTGAAGTCCTATCAGTCAGAACCCACAGATAGCTAGTAGCACAGTCCTGTTTTCTTGCATACAAAGTTATTCTACTCCTTGCAGATGTTGAAACAAAATAATCTGTCACTGTGAACTCACTTTGTTTGTGCCCCTCTACAGACACACAGACACAGACGGTCCTCCTCATCATCTTTATGTGGTTTGTGCTTTTATACCTCTGAAAAGATTTCAACTGAATAACTAAGACAATGTTTTCACCAGTTTTAGCATGTAACTTTATTAACAATATGTAAATAAAATCTCAAAGGAATACATTTATATCAATATAAAGCATAGACGTATAGCTTACTTAGGATGTATAGGTTCATTATCAGGTCATGTTGCAGGAATACTAAAAATATCTCAAGGTATATAATATATAGCACAATAACAATCAACAAGTGTTCAGGCTCTCATGATTAATTGGTATCCATAATATTGCCTCGCTCAATCAACACAGAGAACATAAATGTAGAATTTATAATATGCACGGTTTTCATACTGAAACACCAAAAAACTGTTCAAGGTTTTATGAGAACAGACAATTATTCAGAGTTTGAGTATTAATCGTATGACTTTATCTCTCACCTCAGGATCACTGTGCTCTGCTAAGCCTTGGAGTTTCTGACCAAACTCTTTTGCTTCCTGGAATATGGAAATAAGTTCAGATTTAGTGAACTTATCCTTGGTAAATAGCTTTACCTTTTTTTTGAATTGGAAATTTATATTCTCAAATATTTCAATGATATTAAGAATATTGGCTTTTGACTCATTCTTGTTAAAGAAAGCAACCAATGACGACAGTACTTCAGCACTAATTAGTTCTCTTGTATTGGCTTGATTTTTAGACAAACACAGAAACACTTTTAAAACATAAAACTTGATTTTGACACTTCCCTTGTTTAACAAGGTGAGGAAATCTGGAATGTAATTGACAATCATGTGGTGATCCTCAAAATTCATACTCAGATTCACTAGTAATTTTAGTCCAGCCAGTTGCTCATGGGAATTCAAGGGGTAAGAAAATATGTCTTTACAAACTTGATCTATGTACAAATCTGCTTTTGGTTCTTCAGAAGACTCAGAGCTATCATCCACTGTCTTTAAATCTCTAGCATGTTCTTCAACATTGGGATTATTGACCAAGTTTTCAATCATAACAGTAATGCCTACATCATGAACTATATCTTGGGTAAATGGATAAGCAGGGCTGATACCCATTATCATTGTAGCTATTTCATGAATGAAAGGATCCCTGGTTAACTTAAGCAGGGCAACCAGTTTATCAAACTCTTTAGGCTCTAAGCTAAAACTACGTGATTTGCAGCGGCAGGCCTTTGGATTAGGCCCATATTTTTCCCTTTGCCTAATCTGATTTTTGATCTCAGCTAAGGTCTGGAAGTAAGGCCCATTATAAGGTGGGATCTTGGTCAGAGGCCGAATTCCCAACGGAGTTTCAATCAAGGTCTCAATCAGGGTCCAGTCCCCTTCTGGAGGCAAGAACTCGTCCCCTCCCTCAATGGGGACTAGGACAATATACCTGGCCCTTGACCATGCTATTGCCTTTTGTTTAGTAGTAAGTTTGGGTTTGTGTGTAGGCTTGGGCTTAGGCTTTTCCTGTATCTTAGGTAGGGGCTTGTAAACTTGAGGAGGGGTCTCTTCTTCAGGCCAGAACCAGGACCCTACACTAGGCTCTTCTCCATTCCAAAACCAAGAGCAAACATTTTCTTCATTCTCATCACTGAATTTGACTCCAGTACCAGCTTTATCCCCAGCCCCACCCTTGATGTTGGCCCCTTCCCTTGACTCAGGTTTGGGCCCAATATTGGCCTTATCATCAGCCTTGGCACAGGACCTGATATTTGCCTCACTGCCAGCACCAACCCTGACTTCAGGGGTTATGGCACTGACCCTAGACACAGGCATAACCTTTGACTTGTTTGGGGGCACTTGGTTTGGGGCATTTGCCAGGGGTTTTGTCTTAGTCTCAGTCACGACTCTAGTCTTAGTCATATCTTCCATCTTGTTTACTTCCTTTGTCATAGCCACAGCCTCAGTGTAGATAACTGTCTGTGTCCTGGCTATTCCTCCATCGCCAGCCTTGACCTGGGTCACCGATTCTGTTTTCAGTTCTGCCTCAGCCACTGCCTCGGCCTGGGTCTCAGCCTTCACTCTAGCATTGGAAGAGCCACTGATTCCAGCTTTCAGAACATCCTCAGCCTCTCCTCTAGTTCTTTCCCTATCCTTGGAGCCAACCATGGTCCAAGTTTAAGGCAAGGCCAAGTTATGTACCCCCACCCCCATCACAGCCTTGACTGAAGGTCTGTCCCAGGTTGTTGTTTTCATAAAAAGTCCAGTAGTCACTCAGTCCCCTTTCCAACTACAGGCTCTGCCAGTGATATAGACAACATGCAGAGGAAGTTCACTCAAAGTAGGGAAGGATGGCTGTGCCTGGGCGCAGCCCTGTGGAGGGTTGGTGGTCTTCAGCCACTCCAAGGCCACCAGATCTGCCACTGATGTTGGACCTAGGGGTGGAGGAAGGAAATGGGGCTTTGAGTCTCTTCTAATTTTTTCTCTATATGCTGATTAGCACACAGAGACAAGAAGAGTATGGAGATTCTGTGGTAGGTGGGAGAGGCAGATAATTAGCAGACTTTCTCTCCCTTCATTTCACCCACTCCTACACCTTCAAATGCTACCAGTCTCCTTTCCAGGCACCAAACAAGAACATGACAGGTAGGAAAGCTTCATGGGAGTGAGAGAGGCTGAGGAATCCCTAGACTGGCTCTTGACTCCTGCTGGAGCCAAGTAAATCTCCACCATCTCCTCCTACAGATCTACCCAGATAGTCCCCACACTCATACCAACCTGCACTGATCTGGAGTAATTTTCTCCTCCTCTCCTTCATTCCAATGGTGATAAACCCTACAGAAGACCTACAGCCATACCTATGGACAAATAAACAAATTGGAAAATATGGAAACCAATCTCTTAGTGGACAGACCTTGGTCCCTGGTTCATATTCTTGCCTTTCCAGATACAGTTTGTCAGTGTCTCCCTCCTCATGGTTTCCTCCCTCTATTGCCATGTTTCAGGGTTGCTCCTCCTCCCTATTGCCCACCACTTTCCTTTTCAATGATTGCCCTGGAATTTCCCTAGCTCAAAATTAGACTAGGGTGAAGTAAGAGAGCAGGACAAGCAAGTAGGGAGTAGGAAAAGCAGGTTTTAGCATTTCATACCAAGTCTCCCAACTAAATCAAGAGTGATGGTAAGGGCAGACAATGATTTTTGCTAAGCTGACAAAAAAAAAAAAAAATGTTGAAAAAAAAAAGATGTGGAATTATTTAGTCTCAGTCACCTCCTGTGCCTGTACCCTCATATCAACCTTAACAGATACAGGGCAATTTTCTCTTCTTCATTATTTCCTAGCTTCAAGTTAGGCATACTATTTTATAAATCTTCACAACTGAAAGTTCCATAGACCTAGGGACAGATCTACCCACAAAGATTCACCAACACAGAGATCAATCAAGGGATATACAGGGCAGCACTTGTAGCTCAGTCGGTAGGGCTCCGGACACATACACCTAGGGTGGCAGGTTCGAATCCGGCACGGGTCTGCTAAGTAACAATGACAACTGCAACCAAAAAATAGCCAGGTGTTGTGGCGGGCACCTGTAGTCCCAGCTACTTGGGAGGCTGAGGCAAGAGAATCACTTAAGTCCAAGAATTTTAGGTTGCTGTGAGCTGTGATGCTATGGCACTCTACCCAGGGCAATAGCTTGAGACTCTATCTCAAATAAATAAATTAATTAATGGAGATACAGGAAACAGTTGAGACTAAGTCCTTTGTAAAGAACAGCACCAAGGGCAGTAATCCTTTCTAAATACAGATCACTGCTTGGCAAATATTTCCTAACTCCATTCTTCACCTACTCCTAAGTCTCCAAGCTCCTGCGCTTCATACCAAAGACTGGAAATTTCTTTACAGAAGCAACTCAAACATCCCTACAAAGTAGTAGTAGTGTTAGCAGGGATGAAATGCCCAAACCACAGAGGCTGGGGAAACAATGAAAAGTATCATTTCCAAATTTCACCTAGGTTCTTATGTTTCCTTCCTCTCTCCCAAAACCTGTCATTTTCTGCAGCATAATGGGGGTAAGGGAAATGGGGTTTGGAAAGCTTGCAGAGAAAAGATCTGAAGGTTTCCCTACCTCTAGCAACTCTAATCTTAACCATCAACCACCTTTCAGCACTGTCATCTGTACAAAAACCAAGCTAATTTTCTTTTCCTTCCCCCCTCCCGTTGAGGTATGCTGCCCCCTACAGATCGTGAGAGAAATATGTAGTACTGCAAATTTAGGAACAAATCTCTATATACACAGAGAAGATAGAACCTTTGTAAAGTGACGACCCAAGTGACTGTAACAAAGTAGTCAACATACAGAGGTGGCCAACATAAGGCCAACTGTACTCATAGGCACATGTGCATGTCCAGTGTATAAAAATTAGGTCAACTTAAGGAGGCTGTCAATGTAGGGAGGTCAACTATGGAGGGTATACTATATGTAAATGTATGATAGATACACACCCAAATACCAAATGAAAAGACAGTGGGAGAGAAGTGGTTATTAGTGATCAGACCAGTAACCAGGTCATGAGACCCTTTTCGAATATAAGGCCTTGATTATCAAACATTAACAACCTCTTTCTACATGCCGTCCCTCTGAGTGCTCCCCAGAAAACCGTCCTCGCCAATAGCGGCAGCCCCTCTTCCTCTCATATAATCCGCCATTTCACTGCTAGAAGCCGCTATTATACCTCCAACATTCCAAAACATGGTCGGAGGTGGGGCGAGTGTCTGGAAATCAAGCTAGCAAAAAGCAGATCACTTTTGTCGTTCTCGTTCAAATTACCCCGTCTCTCCCTTTCACCGCCCGGCTCCCACGACTAGGTCGTGTACCCCACATTCATTTTCAAGACCCACATCCACATCCCCAAGTAATGCCCGCCTTCTCACTGACCTGCTCTGCTTTGACCAGAAGCACTTTTCTGATTTCTTTGCCTCAAGGGGTGTCGTGCCATACAGAAAGAGGAACGGACAGTCAGACGGGCATAAGGAGCGGCGTCAATGGCGGCGTCTCTGTGTGGGGGTTGCCTGGGTACCTGTGACTTAGGACGAAATATCTGCTTTATCAGATTAAGGGCCGTGATTGCTACACTACTGTCACTTTTTGGTATTCCCTTCTCTTTCCCATTCCCAGGGCTCCTCAGGACCTCGCGCGAACAATTAACATCTACCTTTTCTTCCGCAGTCTAGTCTCTGCCACGTCCCTATTACCCAAACCCGCAGCGGGAGGAGCTGCGGAGTAGTTTAAGGGGATCCAGCTTACGGAAGCGGAGTGATACCAAGCTTTGCCTAGCGACGCTTCTGCCCGGTTCAGGTACTGGAGTACGCAGAGAACGTAGTTCGAATATAGGAAAAACAGCGCTGAACTGAGTGAGGCAAACACCAAAGTGTCTCTGTATTAGTACCGTCTTATAGGAGCTCCCCCGCCAAGCCCACCATATTTTTTCCGAACTGAAATGCCGACGGGGTTCGGACTGTGGCTCCAGGAAATGAGCGGTAGCCTTGCAGGCGGACGGATACCAAAGTGTTCCGCTAGGGGAGGGGCCCAAATTACAATGGTGGGCGGAGAGTGTCAACCAGATGTGTCCAACCTGTGGCCTGTGGACCACCTGGTGAATTTGTGAGGTCTTTTTTTGCTTATCTGTAGTGGTGTCTGATATCACGACAAATATGCAGGGAATTTTTTTTTTTTTTTTTTTTTACTCCTCAGCATTGCGTACTGTTTTTGTATTTAAAGTACCAACCAAAACAACTCTTATTCTTCTAATGTGTGACAGAGAAAAATAAAAGGTTGGACACCCCAATTGCACAAATTTGTGTTTCCTCTCTGAGATAAGTGCCTCTAAACTGCCCTTCCACGCACTTAATTTTTTGCGTTAAAAAGTCGAGATCCTGGCAAGGCCTCTGGAAATATGCTATGTCTTGACTTGCAGATCAATATCAAACACTGTCTTTTCCATTTCCTCATGCTGAGTCGTTTGCCCTTATTGCCCAGCATATATCTTGCATTGAAATAGTAGAAGGAAAAGTAGAGCTGAATGGAGAGAAGCCCATTAGTACCAAAGTACCTTTTTATGTACGTGTCTTATTGCCAAAATATTCTCCCCATCTATATAAATAAGCACAGCTTGAATGTGGGCATGAAGAAAATAGCTCTGTACTCATGGAAGAGTATTAATACCAAAATACCTTTGTACCCATGAACCAACTCTCTTCCCCTTTTGTGAGCCCCCTCTCAGCCTAGCCCATCATATTTACTGCCCCAAAGGTCCAGTGGTGGTAATGTCAGGACTGCAGTCTGGGAAGGAGGGGAGGTCTCAGGCCGGGTTGCCCAGGGGCTCTATGGTGGCCCTCCTATGCTTTTCCTTCACTGCTTCCTGTAGCCATGCAGGAAAGGAAGGTACATCTGCTTTTAAGTGAATTAGGTGGGAACTCTCACAAAGACCTTCCCATTACCCCTCTTTTAAAGGAAGGCTGACCTGGCCTCTAACCCTAGGGAATCAACTATTGGTCTGTGCCAAGAGTTGTTCATCCTGCCACATTGCTTTATCTCCTTCCAAATGGTAGTTTATTTGTCATTGCACTTCCCTAGTTGCCCACGAAGAGGGCCTTCTGCTGTCAGGACTAGTGTGGAGTCACACAGTCCTCCCTCTCTGTTGCCCCACATCCAAGTGTCAGGCACCAGGTAGGGCCAGTCCTGGCTCCTCTTCCAATGTTTTTTCAGAAAAGGGGATCAATACCCATGCATTTCCTCAAGGCAAATCCCAGATCATCTCATCTGTTCTCAACTCCTTTCCTCTCAGCCCTGTATCCTGCTCAATGAATGCATGTACTCTTTTCCCTTGAATACATACAATTTTTTTTTATTCCTCCTTCCAAAAAGAGGTGAGTTTGAGTTAGACTGTAAGTCTCATGAAGGAAGGAACCAATTTTACATCTTATTCAAAGCTGTGTCCTCAGCACATAGTAGACAATGTAGTCAGTCAATGCTTAAGAGAGGCAAGGGGTCACAGAGTCATGATAATTCCATAGTACCCTCTGTTTGTTGCAGACCAATGCTAATCTATAGGTATGTCTTTGTCTTTGCTGCACATAACCCCAAGGTTCCACTCAAAGTCTGCCACACAAGATCTGCTTTCTGTATGTTTTTTTCAGTGGAAGAAGGGACCAAAGATTTTTAAAAATGTATTTCAAAAAGAAGGCTTGACTATCTTAATATCTCATATTGTAATGGACACTTTGAGGGATACATGTAATTTGTATTCAATATCATTAGTTTATTTGCTTTTCTTTTTCTGTATTCTATTTCTATTTACAACTATGCCTTAATATACAGCAAACCCCCATGAATTCATACTAATGAAAAAATATGCAAATATATTAACAGACTGTTCACAAAAAGACACATTAGTGTTTCTTAAATATATGAGAAAATGTTTAATATCACTGATAATAATAAATTCAAATTGTAATGATATACTATTTCTCATAAGATTGGCAAAGAAACAAATGTTTGATAAATTGTATTGGAAAAGGAGTTGGAAAATTGGCGTTCTCACACATTCTTAGCAGGAGTTTGTGTGTAAATTGATATGCCCTCTGTGAAGGTTATTTGGCAATATTTATCAACATACAAAAGCACATAACTACTGACCAGCGATTGTACTTAGATAATTTCTCCTGAAGTTATGCTTGTTTAGTGAAAAGTACTACATATTCAAGCATATTCACTGCAGACATGTTTTTAATAGTGAAAGATAGAAAAGAATCTAAATATTTATCCATAGGGGGTTGATTAAATAAATTATGGTGTATCTTCATGCAGTGGTATATTATGCAACTGTTAAAAAGAAAAAGCAGGGTGATGCCTGTGGCTCAAAGGACTAGGGCACCAGCCCCATGTGCCAGAGGTGGCAGGTTCAAACCCAGCCCTGGCCAAAAACTGAAAAAAAAAAAAAAAAGAAAAAAAAGAAAAGAAAAAGAAAAAGCAGCACTATCTATACATACTGATGTGGAATCATCTCCAAAACACATTTCTACCTAAATGAAGCAAGGCAAAGAATCATTTTTTAGTGGGCTATCATTTGCTTAAAAACTTTTTGTTACCTATATATATTTGTATACTATATACTATGTCTGTTAGTATCAACAAGTATATGCATTTTACAACATATATGTTATCTGTATCTGTAACTATCTCTGTTAGTATCAACAAGTAATCTGTAACAGGGCTTGACTTTTTTGGAAGGTAACTTATTGGCGGGCAGATAAAAATGAGGAGGGTGATGCCTGTGGGTCAAGGAGTAGTGTACCGGCCCCATATACCAAAGGTGGTGGGTGGTGGGTTCAAACCCTGCTCCAGCCAAAAACTGCAAAAAAAAAAAATGATAAGGAGACTTGGAGACTTTTCACTGTTTGAACTTTTTGTGTTTTTAAAATTTTGAACCTCATGTTTATATCAATAATTTTAAAATAGATTTTAATTTAATTAAAATAAGATTTAATTCTTATTTTCCTTTTCTCCTCCATGAGAGGGACCCACTTCCAAATATCTTTGGAGATGCTTAAACTTTCTCTGTGTTCATCTTAAATAAAATCTCTTTGTTACCTTGAAAATAATAAAATAAAATAAGCTTTAAAATAAGAGGATATTTAAAACATTTATATCATGTATTCTTAAAAATGTTCCAACTGATCAGTCCTACACACCTAGAATCTAAGCTCTGCCACGTTAGTAGAAAACAGTGAGAGAGGCTCTTATGTTTAGAAATGTTCCCAGTTCTGAAATGACATTATAATGAGGGTAGATGACTTATCCTCCACATCTCTACATTTAAGAACCACCTTCCCAGAGTTCCCTAACCACTCATTTCTCCTGTGTGATTCTCAATCTAGTTTAGTAGGTAAGTTCATATTAAAACCTAGTACTACTACTATTATTAAAGATATATATTTTTTTCCATTTGGGAGAATGTGTTTGAATTTATTCAGAAGTGTGATGAGAAACAGCTTTCTTGTCACTCACAAAAACCATCGAAAGAGTAGAATTATGAGAAATATACTTTCTATTGTTTGGGGGATGTTCTAGATTTGGGCCCTTTCATTGGAGAAAACAAGGTAGTGAGACAGTTCACCTGTGACCATAATCTTAATTGAATTCATATATATTGTTTTAGGAATGTTCCTTATTTTCAAAATGATTCAGCTTCTTTTCTTTCCTATTGAATTCTTTTCCTATTGGTGGGAATAACTATATTTTCTCCATTCAAGAGAAGCTAGTAATTATAATAAAATGAAAAAATGGTACCACATATCCTCACACTGATAGACTCCTAACATTTTGTTATATGCCGTTCTGAATTTTATCAGTGCCAAAATGTGTGTGGACATATGTGCACACATGTATATCTTCACAAAATAAGATTTCATTGTAACCAATTATCTTTCCATAAGACATGCTGTTATTGACAAGGGAAGTTGCTGTTGCCGAAGTAGGAGTCTCGCTGCGGTGGTTCCATGAACCCTCCAGGACCCTCCTCGCTGTCAACCACTCCCCATGCCATGCTGTTGGAGAAGACCTTCAAACAGCTCTGCACCTTAGAACAGAGTAGAAGATGTCCGGCTCATCAGAGAGCAGCACCCTACCAAAATCCCAGTGATAATAGAACAACATAAGGGTGAGAAGCAGCTTCCTGTACTGGATGAAACCAAGTTTCTTGTACCTGATCACATCAACAGGAATGAACTTATCAAGATAATTAGAAGGCGCTTACAGCTTAGCGCTAACAAAGCCTTCTTCCTGCTTGGTGAATGGACACTGCATGGCAAGCATCGCCACACCCATCTCAGAGGTGTATGAGAGCAAGAAGGATGAAGACAGATGCCTGTACATGGTGTATGCTTCCTGGGAGATGTTCAGGATGAGACTGGCAGTGTAAGACCAGAAAAATAAAACAATTCTAGAACTTTTTATACCTTTATCAAGGGGAAAAAAGGGATATTACCAACTGAAATTAATCAGTTCACCTAATCACAGATTATTAAAACAGTAGTGTCTCTACCTTCTAAAGTTTTACTAAAGTTGTTTTTGTAAAACTGAGCTCCAAATGACCTCATTGAGCTTTAGAAAACTATGTCCTTAACCTAGTCTATCTTGTTTTCAAATATTAGAAGTTTAAAAATAAAATACTTTTGCATTCTAAATTGGCAACAAATAAACCTGCAAGTTATTTTAATGGTCCTTTCCCCTCAATAGGAACTTGCAATTTGAGCAATAATTTAAAGGCATTCAGAGATATTGAGTCTTCTCTTTAGAATCCCAGATCCTGCCGCCTTTTTGTAGAAAGGTTTCTACTCAACTAGCAAAATCTTCCTAGAGGATCTTTAGGCCTAATTTGTAAAGCATGGTCCCCCAAAAAATGCATTTGCCATAATCGTTGGCATCAAAGCAGAGTAAATGGGATGTCTAGAAAACAACTGATCAAAGTTCCTGACTCCTTATCAGAAGTGTACTACAAGTCCACACTCTCTGGACGGCTACAGAAAAACACCACCACTCAATAGGAACCAGAATAATTTATAATTTTGGTCTGGTTTCTTTGGAGGCCACAGAGAAAACAAGTGGCATTTATTCTTCTGGATTTTTTCTAAGAACTCAAACTAGTGCCTAGGTTGGTAAATAAACAAGTGGTTGAACCAACAATATGAACCTGTAATCTTTTAGGGCAGTGGGAGAAACCACAGAATAAGAAAATTGAAACCATTAAAACTCAGAGACACTCCTACCTTTTGGCTTTAAACTATAGGTGATCCATATTTTTATGTTGAGTGTGTAACTATGATGTTATTAAAAGGTTTTCATATTTTCAAGAGTAGTTTAGTTGGATGAAGAGGCAAGATGCCCGACTAAAGCTAGCTTTCAGCAGAGGCTCCCATCCAGAGGGAGAAATAAAGGCCAGAACCAACCCAATAAAGCAGAAGATCAGGAACTGAGCTGAGAGAGAGAATTGATAGGTTTGCATCACCCCTGCTAAGGCAAGCTGAGTCCAAGGAAACAAATTTCAGGTACAAAACCATCCCAAAGAGGACAGGAATCTTTCCCCCACCCCTTCATGAGAGTGGCTTGAAGCAAGTAGTGAACAAAAGACCTTTTGTTTCACCAAAGGGGAGAGAATGACTGAGGGCTGGGACTCCCTCCACAGAGAGATACTGCTGCAAGCCCAGGCAGTCTCTTGCCTGGGATAAAAGTTGATCTAATATTATCCTTATCTTCCTGAACTCTCAATCCATCACTCCCCCCTCACCTGGTGGTCTGTAAGACTACCCCCTGCAGAATCCAGAGTATCTGGAAGATTTTTGCTAGGGCGGGGCATCTCATGGGCTGTGGGGCTGTTGCACTGAAACTATAATTTTAATAGAGGTGGGGAGTCACAAGGGGGAAGAGAGACTTGCCTCATGTTGGAAAGAGCATAGCATGGGATCTGCACAACCCACTGGGGACTACAGCAGTGCCTGCCAACACCCCATCTGCTTCTGCTACCCGTGGGGCACAGCCCACCAGCTCCAGGCTCCTGTCACTTGCATCTTGCGGCCAGCGGCTCCACCCTCCACCTCCCCGCCTGGCTCCTGTGACCTGCCCACAGAAGTACCCCAGACAGGCCACACCACCCCTCCCCCAGACAATGGCAGCAGCCCCACAGTCCCTCCCACTGGGGTCAAATTTGGGAGAGACACCTCCCCAATTCTGTGGAACATAGAGGGAACCTGACCTGACCTTCAGGGGTCCCAGAGGTGGAGTGTGGCCAAGTCAGAGGTGTGGTCTCTGAGGGAGAGAACCACTCTCCTCCATGGTAACCCCCGGCTGGGTACAGACGCAGGTGGAGCACTTCCCAGTTTCCAATGATCACCGGAGGGAATCAGGCCTGAACTCTGGGTTGAAGGTTGCAAGCCCAGTCAGGGAGGCATTATCTCCTCTTTGACTTAGGTGCAAATACCTGGTATACATCAGTATTAGAGAAAGCTGGGCTGCAGCCCTAGGGGTAACCAGTGACTGGGTGTGATGGTGATGCAAAGTGGGAAAAGAGGCACCAGCCAGCCTGGAATAATTCTTTTGCTGGGTTGTCCTATCTGACTCCACAGGTCACCGGAGCAAGTCACACTTGAACTGCCACTGGACCCTTGCTGTCCAATTGCTGGAGACCTTTTGAACTCTCCCACTTGATCTGTGTTTGTGCTGACCAGGACAATTAGTTTGGAACTCTTGATCTGGACTGATAACCAGGGACTCTCCAAGGTTATACCCTGGTTGTGTTGTAGAGGGAGGGTCTGATTCTTCTCTCCCACTTATTGCCAGTGGGTGGCAGGACGTCTTACTTGCTTGTATTCCTCCACAGCTGAGACTTCAACCCAAAGTCACTGATCCACTAGGATTGGTCAGAGTCTAGCTAAATACAAGACAGACCCACCTAGCTCCATCATACCAAGTGGGACCCCAGAGTCTCAGGCTGTAGTGCTGAACAGGACCTTGGTAAAGCCATAGAGGAAAATCTGCATTCACCAGTCCGAGCATCCTGATAGAGGGTTGTTTAACTACATCTCCAGGATCCCTCAATTTAATTCCACCTTACCAGTCTCTCTAAACAAACAGTGAAAAATAACCATGGGGCAAAATCAGCAGAAAAACTTGGGCAACATGAATAACCAGAGGTATGACAAAGGAGACACAACAGAAGATCCCTTTCATAAGCAAATGGCCGAGATGTTAGAAATTGTGTTCAGAATTTGGATAGCAAATAAAATTAACAGAATTGAAGTAAAATTGGAATTAGAAGTTCAAGGAGAAATTCAAAAGTTGTCTCAAAAATTCAATGAATTCAAAGATAAAATCATCAAAGATTTTGACAAATTGAGGCAAGAATTGGCATCCCTTAAAGACCTGAGAAATACAGTAGAATCCCTCAGTAATAGGATGGAGCAAGATGAAGAAAGGCTCTCAGACATTGAAGACAAAGCTATAGCATGCTCCCAAATGCTCAAAGACAAAGAGAAATGGAGAGAAAAGACAGATCATTCCCTGAGAGAGCTGTGGGACTATTCCAAAAAAGCAAACATTTGCCTTATTGGAATTCCTGAAGGTAATGAGGATGATCCAAAAGGCACAGATGCTCTACTCCAAGAGATTTTAGAGAAAAACTTTCCAATCATGGCAAGAGATTCTGAAATTCAGATATAAGACAGTTTCAGAACCCCAGCATGACCCAATCCAAATCAAGCATCCCCTAGACACATTATATTAGGTTGTTTCAAAAGTTTTGTCCGTTTTAATGTCATGTGTTTTTGTAGCTCCATATCTCAATAAATATTTATTCTACTGTGTTGTGGTATATACTGATCAATGGAGAATTTTGTACTCTATACATTGATGCTGTTCATTTTTTTC
>CAUYPK010011704.1:0-18081 GCA_963574355.1 Loris lydekkerianus | reverse complement strand
TTTATAGGCTGGGCTCCTGTGGCACAGTGTTAAGTTACAGCACCAGCCACATATTCAGGAGTGCCAGGTTTGAACCCGGCTTGGGCCTGCTAAACAACAATGACACATGCAACAAAAAATTAGCTGAGCATTGTGGTGGGCTCCTGTAGTCCCAGCTACTTGGGAGGCTGAGGCAAGAGAATTGCTTAAGCCCAAGAGTTTGAGGTTGCTGTGAGCTGTGATGACACTGCACTCTACTAAAGGTGACATAGTGAGACTCTGTCTAAAAAAATATATATATTTTTTATATATTTTTGGAGGCAAGTATGTAGTAAGAGTTGAGAGCATTTTAAGGATTGTTTTGGGGGCTTGGGCTTCATAATGGATTTTTTAAGGATACACTAACCATTCTTCCGTGAAATAAATAAATAAATAAATAAATAATACACAAAAGCTCAAACTTAAAAGAGAATGTTCTGGCTGTGTGCCCATAACTCAGGGGTAAGGGCGCTGGTGGAGCCACAGTGCTCCCTCTAGGAAGTGTCAGTAGTGACCAGAGGAGCTGGGTGTTACCACCACTGCCAGTGTTTATAGAAGGGACCAGGGCTTGTGATCCAGGAAGTATCAGTAGTGACCCAAGGAGCTGGGTGTCACCATCACTGCCAGTGTTTACAGAAGGGAGCCAGGGCTTATAATCTTTGCCTAAGTTTATAGATCCCTCCACAGTAAGACAGAACTAGAGCTTGGATTGTGGAATCTCTTTTTTTTTTTTTTTAATTAAATCATAGCTGTGTACATTGATATGATCATGGGGCATCATATACTAGCTTCATAGACCATTTGACACATTTGCATCCCAATATTCAACATAGCCTTCCTGGCATTTTCCCAGTCACCGTGGCATGACATTTACATTTCACATTTGCTGAGTTCCACCCTTGCCCTTGTGAGATGCCACATCTTATTTCACAGTTTCTATAGATCAGTGGCTTAGCTGGGTACTACTGGCTCATAATCTCTTCCAAGGCTGCAATTAAAGTGTCCACTCTGGCTGTCATCATCTCATAGCTTGATTAGGGGAGGATCTGCTTCTCCACTTACCAGTGCTGGTCTCTCCAGAAAGAGTTATGTAAGGTGGGGGTAAGGGAGAGAAAGAGAGGCCACATAATAGTGAGTGAGCAGGAGGTGAGAAAGGGTATACTCAGTAAAGAAGCCAGTATTTTTGTAACCTAATCTTGGATGTGACATCCCATCATTTCTGCTATATTCTGTTTGTTAGAAATAAGTTAACAAATATAGCCTATATTCAAAGGGAGATTACACAATAACACATGAGAATCATCGCAAAAGGCTATGTTATAGGCTACCTTATATGGAAATAGATTTTTACAACTCCATGATTTTAAAGTATTTCTAATTTGAATAATTACTAAGGCAACATTTGTCAGTTAATTCAGATTTCCATTTTGCGGGGCAGAGTAACCAGTAAGCGTCTTGGACTAGTAGTTAGTAGACATGGGCACCAGTAATTCCATCTGCAACACCTCACGTGAGTTATATAAGTACCGAATCTTGATTTCCATGTCAACAAAAAGAGGCAGCTGGACTACATATTTATGATTGCTTCTAGTTTGGGCATTCTTTTTCAATAAACAATCAAATTCTCTTCTAAGGACACTGAATTGTCTTTCCTCTAGACCAGGGTTTCTTAACCTCAGCACTATTGACATTTTGGGTTAGATAATTCTCTGTTATTGGAAGGGGCCACTATCCTGGACATTGTAGGATTCTAAACAGAATCCCTAGCCTCTAACTACTAGATGCTGAGAGATGATTAAAAAGATCTCAATATATTGAAGACCATGCATGCAGAAAAATATAAACTTAAAATAACATGCAAAAATGATTCCTTTTCTATAATACTAGTATCTTTAATTTTATCAAGAAAAATATCTATAAATTAATACCTAGGTGTTAATAACTTGTAAGTATTTTTTCATTTAAAAAAGTGATATTTTGATATGAAAATTCAAGGCCTAGATGTGAGAGGTTGTTTCCAGTGACTGTGTCAAGAAATGGGGATCGAGAAGGAACACTTTTTGTACTAGTCGTGAATCAGACACCTTGTACAAGAAAAATTACTAGGAGCGATAGAACTGATCATGTGATTGCATATATGAGACCTTTGATGGTTAATTTTATGTGTCTACTTGACTAGATCACAGGGTACCCAGATATTTGGTCAAATATTTTTTCTGGGTGTATCTGTGAAGGTGTTTCTGAATGAGATTAACATTATAATCCATTTGAATAGATAGATTGAGTTAAAAACAGTGCTCTTTCTCATAGGGGGTGAGACTCAGCTAAGCAATTGAAGACCTGAATAGAACAAAAAAGTTGAGGAAGAAAAAATTTCTTCTGTCTGACTGCTTAAGCTGAAACATTGTTCTTCTTTTGTCCTTGGATGAGAACTTACACCATCAACTTTCCTGGTTCTCAGGTCTTCAGACTCATACTAGAATTACACCATTGGGTCTTCTTGGTCTTTGGTTTACTGACTACAGATGTTAAGACTTATCAGCCTCCATAATTGTGTGAGCCAATTTCTTATAATATCTGTCTGTCTATCTATCTATCTATCTGTCTATCTATCTATCTATCTATCTATCTATCTATCTATCTCTATTCATCCATCCATCTATCCATCATCTGTACTACTGTTTCTGTTTCTCTAGAGAACCCTGACTAATACAACTCCCAAAAAGATTTATAATAAGAAAATATATGGTCATGGAAGATTTCTAGGGGAAATTAGTTGGCAAGCAGGTGGAAAAGAGTAATACAGATAAGTCATAATTTTTCTAAGCATTGTATCCTAGGGCTTAGCACTTGGTAACACTTAAAAAATTTTTCTGTCTGTCATAGCTTCTTCCTGTTGACATCCTCAACTCTTAAGCTAACCATTGACAAGAAGTCTTTCCTTGAAAAACTGCTCCTTTGAGCCCCCTTTGCACCTAGACCTCTTATGACCCCCATCTTTGGCCTTTTGAGTCTATTTTCAGGAAAGAATACTGCTAAGCTAGTTTATAGAGACTCCCTTTTACACTTAATATCTAGTCAAGTTCCTTTCTTCCAATCCGTTATGTAATTGAGTCTATCTCCCCCTTATATCTAATCAAATATTTAGTAATACTTACCATTTTCTATTCTCTCTCTCATCCTTATTATTGGCTATAAATCCCCATTTCTACTTGTCATCTTCAAAGCTGAGTCTACTGGTCTGGTTTCTCTCCCCTATTACAGTTGTGTTGAATAAAGTCTTCCTTGCCATTTTTATCAAGTGTCCAGTGTAATGTATTTTCTTTTATGCCATAATGCAATAATAACACCAATAGGTATGTACATATTACAGGGAACGGATTAAAACTAAATTTTTAAGCATTCTTTCAATTTGAGTCAAAGTGCAATTTGAGATTTTTTATTTTTAACCTGTATGAACTACTTAACAGTTACCTAGGCATGTTTTAAAGCTACGTCCTTCTGCTTTCAAGAATTGGTATATATGTAGGGAATACAAACTAATGTTGAAGCTAATCAAATTAGAAAGATAATCTTGTTGATGAAAGTCTCTATTATTCTTCACCGCCCTCCATAGCACCAATGACAGGTAAGACTCCCAAAGCTGGGACAACCTAAGACAGGATATGGAGGGGCTTCATGGTGGATTACATTCATAGTACCCAAAGATGGGTAAGATCACTCTGCGTTCAGTCCACCTAAGACAGGGACCAAACCATTGATGTTTGTATCCCCATGACGGTTAAGACTGAAACTGCAAGAGCAGGCAACCTAAGACAGGGGCTATGTTTATCTGCCATACAAAAAACGAAAGAGGGAATTGTTGGGCCCTGCCATGTGCCTGAGGCCTAGTGCAACTTCCGGAGCCTGACTAGAAGTAGATCCATCGAGCTACTTCCACGTAGCAATGACTCAGCAAGGCCCGGCCTGAAACTGCCTCTACCTAGGTACAGCCAAGGTGGTACCACGCCATTGGCCCAACCCTGTCATGCACCTCATCCCCCGCCTTCTTTCCCCGCCCCTTCCCCACTCTCTATATAAGCGGCTGCTTGACTCAATAAAGTTGAGTTCCTGCTTAAAAAAAAAAAAAAAAAGAAATGAAATCAGAAAGGAAGAGCAAAGAGAGGGAAGGAGGGAGGGGAGTGGGGCTTAGGTGTGTGCCACACCTTTTTGGCACAGGACACGATTGTAAGAGGGACTTTACCTAAAAAATGCAATCAGTGTAACCTGGTTTATTGTACCCTCAATGAAACCCCAACAATAAAAAATAAAGAAATGAAAAAAAAAAAAAAAAAAAAACCAAAAAGAAATCCTCCCATGTCAGTCTTGAAGAGTGTTAGTATTATAGGCGTAAGCCATCACTCTTGGATAGTGTTGTGATTTTGAAATGGCAGTGCAATTCTAAGTGTTTAAAATCGTTTTATCTTTGCTATGGGGGCTTTTTGTTCATCTGTGAAAGCAAACTTTTTGAGGGCTGAATCTGAAATGCTTGCAATATCTTGAGAATTAGAAAAGGAATAAGTATAACTGTGTATATAAACTCATTTGTCCCACTGTGATAAGATGCGTTGGGAAGGTAGGGAAAACACTTTGTCAAAGAAGGGTATTAATTAAGTCAGAGTGCCTTAGTATTAAACTAGCTCTCCAGCTCTTAGTTAAGAGCTGCCACTGAGCAGCAAGAGGGTTACTTTAGTGCTTTTGATTTGTTTTTAAAATAGCATAGCCCAAGCCATGAATTTCTACCCTTTTAAGAAACACCACAAGATTATGGACAGTGATGACTTTGAATCACCTAACAACAGATACTGAATAGTTTTCAGGAACATGGAGAGCAAAGCTATTCTGTGTAATTTCACTTTCTCTCCTCTGTTGTTTGCAGTCTTATTTCAGGTATGAAATAGAAATTACCATGGTTATCTTCAAAACATTATTCACCATGGCCTAGAGTCCTGTTTAGAAGATGCTGATTATTTGAGATTGTTAAGATATTTTGACAGTTGATCACAAGAGCCCTATTGGCATGAATGATAGCTCTGTGGCTGCTACAAAGCCCAAAAGGACCCTGGGAAGCAGGATAGGCAGGTCTAAGCCCTCTAGATCCTTAGCTATAAAAGCTGTTGGACATTATCTGATCCCATGTCATGTTTGTTACCAGCTCGCCCATGCCTTCTATCTGCTAATATTTTATGTTTTAAACATGAGCTCTAAACACAGTTTTGCCTCAACTGTGACCAAAATTATAAAGAATAATTATTACAAAAAAGCTGTCAAAAATCCATCAAGGTTAACCCTAATTTTATTTTGAAAAATTGAAAAGATAGGTAAAGTGAACTGCTTCAATAGCGAAGCAGTGAATATTCCAAGCACAACCCTGATATTCAAGCCAAGACTAATAGCAGCTGAGCTTTGAGGTAACTTTGGGCCACAAAGACTTTCTTGATTATTTCTCACCTATCCACAGGCCTGTCTTCTTTGATAAAGAGTGAAGGACTTCACGATGGGGATCTTTGGTGATTTTTCATTTAATCTGAATAACTAACTCATTCTATCTGGATTTTACACAGATAGATAAAAATTGCAGTTGGTATAGAATGAAGCAGCATGACTTCTGGAAACCCATACTGTTAATATCTTATCACATAGGTTCTTAAGTTCTATGTGACTTGATTAAGTAATATTTATTTGATTCAGTACTGTGACTGGCAGACTTGAAAAGAATCTCACAAGCTTTAAGGAAGCTCACACTAGGGGTGGCAAGAAAAGAAATGGCTCAAAGAGTCTTTTTTTTTTTTTAGACAGAGTCTCACTCTATTGCCCAGGCTAGAGTGCTGTGGCATCAGCCAAACTCACAGCAACCTCAAACTCCTGGGTTCAGCTATTCTCCTGCCTCAGCCTCCTGAGTAGCAGTGACTACAGATACCCACTGCAATGCCTGGCTAATTTTTTCTATTTTTAGTACAAATAGGGGTCTCAATCTTTTTCAGGCTGTTCTGGACCTCCTAAGCTCAAAGGATCCTCCTGCCTCCGCCTTGCAGAGTGCTAGGATTTTAAGTGCAGTCACTGTGCCCAGCTGGCTCATGGAGTCTTTTTTTTTTTTTTTTTTTTTTTTTTTTGCAGTTTCTTGGCCGGGGCTGGGTTTGAACCCAGTACCTGTGATATATGAGGCTGGCGCCATACTCATTTGAGTCACAGGCGCCACCCTGGCTCATGGAGTCTTGATAAGGCAAGTTGGAGTGGGAAGTTCTGAGGGAAAGAATGAACATGTGCTTGAAAGGAAATGAGAAAACGTGTTTTTCCTGATCTGATTATTTAGGAAAGTCACTGGACTATCTGTGCTCAAACAAGAATTCATGAAGGCAAAGTGCCCAACTTAGAAACGGATCTCTAGGCAGTACCTGTAGCCCAGTGGGTAGGGCACTGGCCACATACACCAAGGCTGGCGGGTTCAAGCTCGTCCCAGGCCTGCCAAACAACAATGACAACTACAACAAAAAAATAGCCGGGTGTTGTGGCAGATTCCTGTAGTCCCAGCTACTTGGGAGGCTGAGGCAAAAGAATCGCTTAAGGCCAAGAATTTGAGGTTGCGGCTGTGCTGTCACAGTACTCTACCCAGGGTAACAGCTTGACACTCTGTCTCAAAAAACAAAAACAGGCAGTACCTGTAGTTCAGTGGGTAGGGCGCCAGCCACATACACTGAGGCTGACGGGTTCAAACCCGGCCTGGGACAGCTAAAACAACAATGACAACTGCAACAACAACAACAACAACAACAACAAAAAATAGCCAGGCATTGTGGTGGGCACCTATAGTTCCAGCTACTTGGGAGGCTGAGGCAAGAGAATCGCTTAAGCCCAAGATTTTGAGGTTGTTGTAAGCTGTGATGCAACGGCACTCTACCCAGGGTAACAGCTTGAGACACTGTCTCAAAAACAAAAAAGCAAAAAAATAACAGATCTCTATTGAGAAAAATAGTCCAATTTCTATTGATCTGTTTGTCCCTTTGTCATTGATCATCCAGTGTGTGATGCATTGATTATTGGTGATGGTATTGATACAGGGCTCCTCTTGCTCAGGGCTGGACATGAACCCCGATTTTCCAGGCCTAAGCAAGCATAACCATGTTCTCTGGGCCCAAACAGGTCCAAAACCAAGTCTGGCCTACCTGAGCTGCCACTCTCAGAGTAGAGAACATACCCTAAACAAAACAAGACTGCATTTCTATACCAGGGCACTTTTTGTTTGTTTGTTCTGAGGTCACTTTGTCACCCTCGATAGAGTGCCGTAGCATCATAGCTCATAGCAACCTCAAACTCTTGGGCTCAAGTGATTCTCTTGCTTCAGCCTCCTGAATAGCTGGGACTACAGGCACCTGCCACAATGCCCAGCTATTCTTAGAGACAGAGTCTCACTCTTGCTCAGGCAGGTCTTGAACCCTTGAGCTCAGGCAATCCGTTTGCCTTGACCTCCCAGAGTGCTAGGGTTATAAGTGTTAGCCACTTTACCCGGCCACAAAGGCAGTTTTAAAAATACTGTATATACTCGAGTATAAGCTGAGTTTTTTTGGCACAAAATTTGCGCCGAAAAACCCGAACTCGGCACAAATTTTGTGCAGGAAAAAACTCGGTTTATACTCGAGTATATAGGTAACTTCTGCCCTCCAGCCCCAGTTATGACATTCCATCTCCTGACACACACACACACCCACCCACATGGTGGGAAAAGTGGTATATAACCCCCTAGACAGAAGGCCCAGAGGGACTACTCGCTCCAGAACTCCCTCTTCAGTGTGCTCAAGGCCATCCTTTTATCTACCCTTAACTATCGATAAAATCTGTCCTTTTGTTTACTCCCTCAGCCTGTGGATTCATTCTTCGAATTTCTGAGACCAAGGACTCTGAAGAGGAAGAGATTCCAGCTACAGTATCACAGGTATCTGCAAATGTCCAAAGACATCAAATTGTGCATATTAAACATATGTAGTTATTTGTGCATCAATTATAACTCAATAAAGCTAAAAAAAAAAAAAAAAAAAAAATCCTGGTAGCCTAGCCCCAGTGGCTTAAACCAGGAATTAGTGGGTTACCTAAAGACAATCATGATAGAAGCTGTCCACATTGAAATTTGGCAAATGAACTCAATCAGACCCTCTGTTCTGGAAAACATAAATATTAGGTAAAAAGAGAGGGCAATTCATGTGACCTGAGAACAGTATCCTGAATGACACTAACCTCTATTGTAATGTTTATGTAATATGCAATAGTAACTATGAAACATCAACTACTTCTATTACTACAAAGTGGTTACCACGTTTTGAGAACCTATTATGGGTCAGGACTGCAATAAGCATTTTGCATGCATTATCTTGTTTAATCTTTATTCATCTTCATTCATTTCTATGAGGCAAATACTATTTTTATCCCATACTGTAGAGATAAAACTAGGACACTAAGGGGTTCAGCAACTTGCCCAAGGTCACACAGTTTATAAATGGCAGAGCCAGGACTCAAACTCAGGTAGATATCCAAGCCTTGGAAACATCAGTAAACAGAGCAACTATACAATTGACCAGTGACCTAACTATCTAATCTGCTTACATGCTCAGGTACCCTTGGAATAAACCTCCATCACTGAAGATAATCTGGATGTGTCTATTTCTTGCAGTTCTATAGATCTTAACACTGGCCCATCAGGTGGCTCATGTACTCTGGGAGGCCAAGACAGGTGGATTGCTCGAGCTCGAGTTCGAGACCAGTCTGAGAAGGGGGAGACCCCATCTTTACTAAAAACAGAAAAGCTAGCTGGGTATTATGGTGGGCACCTATAGCTCTAGTTACTCTGGAGGTTGAGGCAAGAGGATCTCTTGAGCCCAAGAGTTTGAATTTGCTGTGATCTATGATAGTGCCACAGCTCTCTACCCAGGGTGACCAAGTTAGAGTCTGTTTCAATAAATAAAAAAATAAATAAAATAAAGATACTAATACTCCATTTATAGCTTACATTCTTGTTCTTAGTAGTGGTCTGTTTTAAGACAGGATAAAAATTTCTCTAGTGAGAATCAGGAAGAAATAGTAAAAATAAATATATATTGGATACCTACTTGGTTTAAGACATTCTACTAGGTTTCATAGTGGATACTATATGAAGAAGCATTATATGTAGTCTCTGGCTTCATGAAGTTTACAATCCTGGTAAAATGTACTACGTACATTGCTTGTATAAAAAGAAAATTTACAATGCAAGAAGTGTTTGAGAATAATGATGATAGCTAATATTTAATAAGTAATACTATGTTCCAGACACTAAGCAAAGTACTTTGTGGTGTTTTTTTTTTATATCATATTTAATCCCTACACTAACACTACAAGGTAAGTGCTTTTAATTTTATATTTACAAATGAGGAAACTGAGGCTCAGCAACAGTGAATGATTTGGTCAAACTGCCCAGTTAGTAAGCAATAGAACCATACTTAACATCTAGGCTGTCTGACTCTAGAGCTCTTAACTAATACATGACATTGCTCTTAGGGCAAACATCTAAATAGGTGGCATAGTCAGTAAATATTTAGGAGTATAGGGGAGAAAAGGAATTTTTCCACTAGGCTAAAAATAGTAAAACACATATTGGATGTGAGTTTTCACTATTATGTAAAGTTTAGTTGTATTTTGGAGTAAGCAAATTTGATACTGAAACACAGTAGCCACCCCTCCTCCCATTGATATGGAAGTATAAAATTGACAGTGGGGAATATGTAACAGTAGAAATGGCCTGGAAAAAAATGACAAAAATGTTTTCCATCTCTTTAAAGCTCTTTTTGGAAACTGAGATCTGTATCCCTGCCTCCAGTGGCATGGTGGTCATTTGGGGAGGGGCAGGGAAATATATATATTTTTTTTCTTGAGACAGAATCTCATTATCTTGCCCTCAGTAGAGTGCTGTGGCATCACAACTCACAGCAACCTCAAACTCTTGGGTTTAAGCAATTCTCTTACCTCAGCCTCCCAAGTAGCTGGGACTACAGGTGCCTGCCACAACACCCAGCTATTTTTGGTCGTAGTTGTCATTGTTGTTTGGCAGGCCTGGGCTGGATTTGAACCTGCCAGCTCCCATGTATGTGGCTGGCACCCTAGCCGCTGAGCTACAGGTGCCAAGCCATATTTTTTTTGTTCTTTGCACTACAGAAGATGGCAGGGGGAAGCTGGCACCTGGCTGGCAAGGTGAGGAAGCCTCCCAGGTGGGTCATGGTTTTGTCTTCAGCAGAGAAGGGACAAGATGATAACAATCATTAACTGTAGTTGAATGATAATAGGCCCTTCCTTTTAAAAGCTTTGTGTTTCTGCTTATTTGCAGGAAAAATTTTATTTTCCTTCTCAAAAACCACTTGTTCTTGTTTTTTTCTGATGCAATCTCTAGAACAAGTACCGAACTTTCTTTTAGTAACAATATGTTGAAGGGGGAACTTGCAAAAAAGAAACATTAGACTATGACATTACTAAGGTTTAATTACTTCACAAAGAATCGTTCTAGGTTTCCTTAAAGAAATGTTACTTGCTGAAGAGGGTCCCAGCACCTGTCACTATCTATCCAATATGCAGAGACAAAGTTTAGGTTCAAACAAGCTTTATTTGTCAGAATGCCAGTGATTCTGAAGAACAGAAAGAGTAGCCTCTCAATTCTATTCTGCCTCAGTTGAAATTCTAATAACTTTTATTTATTTATTTTAGAGACAGAGTCTCATTTTGTTGCCCTCGGTAGAGTGTCATAGTGTCATAGCTCACAGCAACCTCAAACTCTTGGACTCAAGTGATTCTCTTGCCTCAGCTTCCCAAGTAGCTGGGACTACAGGCACCTGCCACAAAACTCCTGCCTATTTTTAGACATGGGGTCTCTCTGGCTCAACCTGAACTCCTGAACTCAGGCAATCTACCTGCCATGGCTTCTCAGAGTGCTTGGGATTATAGGCATGAGCCACTGCACCAGGCCAGCTTTACCAAATTTTATATACAAAGTCTGAGGCATCTAACAAATCTCAAATAGGTAAGAAGAAAAAAAAAAGAGTAATAATCATCTTGTCTGACTCCCTCGTTTTATAGAAGAGACAATGGAAGATCAAGAGAAGTGATTTGGCCAGAATTACACAGCTAGTTGATGGCACCCTTGTTAGTGGAATCCATGTCCTTTGTCCCCTAGCTCAGTTTTCTTTAAACTATACTACCTCCTTGTCGTTTAATAAGAAACAAAAATAAAAGGCCGGGTGCAGTGCACTCTGGGAGGCCAAAGCAGGTGGATTTTTCTGAGCTCACAGGTTCCAGACCAGCCTGAGCAGAAGTGAGACTTCGTCTCTAAAAATAGCCTGGTATTGTGGCAGGTGCCTATAGACCCAGCGACTTGGGAGGGTGAGGGAAGAGAATCACTTTAGCCCAAAGGTTTGAGGTTGTTGTGAGCTATAATGCCATGACACTCTATGGAGGTTGACAAAGTGAAACTCTGTCTAAAAAAAAGAGAGAGAGAGAGAAAGAAAAAAGAAGCAAACATAACATCAGTAGATGTTAGGTAAAATACCCTTACTTCTCTTTTGTTATAATTCATGGGCATATGTAATACTGAATACAAGAGGACTGGAAAGTGAGGACACTCCTATCATGACAAGTCAAATTTCACTCATTTTTTTATCCATTTCCTCTCATTTTGTTAGGGTCTCCCAGAATGTTTTCCATTCACATATCTGAAGGATAAAATAGTCACATTACAGCGTCATTAGTTGGCTCTGTGACTACATTCCTTTATCAGTGGAACCTCACATACTTTCAATGTAATGTCAAATGTATAGTATATAGTGGTTTTGCATAAGTGGATCAGAAAAGCTTCCTCTACCAATTCACCAGCGCTGATCGATTTATAACATAACTTATTGAAGTAATATTTATAAACGGTTAAAGGTGAAACTCTCTGTTTTCACTCCTGATTTGTTTGGAGAATAACATAAGCAGTAAATAAGAGAAATCTCAGAATAAGCAGTACAGTCCCAAGAAGAATTTTCACGTGGATGGTCATAGATGAAGTATAAGCACTGACTTTCTTGAATTGTGGTGGATCTAATAGCCTGGAGCCCATGTGATTAGAATATCTATCGAGTCAATACTCGGTCCTCATTCTTAGGAGTGTTTGACTCATACCATTTATATTTTGGACTGGTTCATTAAACATATAATTTATTGGTTATTAAAATGCCCTGCAGTATTTTCCCATTACAGAAAAATATAAAAAGTGATTTATGCAGCTTGTGTGTAAATTGATACATGTCATAAAGACAAGAGTTGCAATTTGTTTCCAAATCATACTTCTTCACTTTCAGAACTGGTTACAGCTTTCAAAGCCTAATCACAGCAAAAACTTGATTAAATCTGTCTGTTGTATTGGTTTGAATGCAAAAAGCTCCCTTCATAAAATTTATTGCTCTAGAATAGTGCATACTACTCTTTTAGTCTTTGGTTGCAGTAGTACCTATACAGGTTGACACATAAAAATGGGAAAGTCAAGGAAAAGGAAATTTCTTGGCCCACATGAGGTTACCTATTTCATGCTTTATTTCCTCAACAGTCATTTTTAGCAGGAGGGCAGACAAGACTAAAGACAAATGGTGAATCAAAGGAAGGACAAAATGAAATGAAAATGAAGGACAAACATGATAAGATATTTGCAAGGAATATCTCTTTGATGTTATGTCTATTGATCATAAGCAAAAATCCAAGCCCAGGGGTTATAGTTCTGGATCATCAAACCTTATCTTGATTTATAAGTGGCTGCTTGAACTATTCTTCCCCAAACATCAACGTTTGCTTTTTCTAAACAGAATATTTCTCACCATAAAATAGAGCATTCTCATTTCAGGAACAGGTCAAGTATGGATAAAAATTCCTTGCAGTACTAATGACTTTTTCAATCATATTTTTCCTTTGAATATATATAGCTTCTTTCCCTCCACAATGTCCCTTATTTGCTGTTAGTTTTTCCCTTGCCTGCAATGCTAGAGTTTAGAGCTATGCATACCATGATTCCAAGACAAATAAGGAACTTGTCGTTTCAATAAATAAGCATTTGCTGGATTTTAAGTATTTCATGATTAAATTCACCAGGTATTTGGTACTATTTTACTCCATATAATATTTTGCTGGAAAATCTTAATACCACTTAAACTCCATTATCATAAATGAATGCTTGCAGTGTTCTCAAGAGCTACAAATTCTGCTACTTCACCTTCTACCTCCATAAACTCATTCACCCTACCCATGCTAATGGGGCTAAATTAATGAAGCTTTCAAAAGTGCAACATTTGGTGAAAATTAGAGAAGTACCTGAAGGACTGGTTATTTGCAAATCACTATTTGCTAGAATGAGGTTGTGTTTTGGCTGCTGACTAGCATGTATATGATATCCTGCTGTATTGTCTCCAAAATGCACAGCATTCAAATCTCTATCATCCACAGTAATGAAGGGGAGCAATAAAATAGATTACACAAAGCCGCAGATGACTTGCTGACTTACACATTAACCTAGAGGGTAGAGAAAAGGGGATGTAGGACGTACTACAAGAGGAGAGTGCAACTTATTTTTTCCTTCTAAGATTAGCCATAATAACAAAACAGCAAGTATAGGGGCTGGGTGCGGTGGCTCACACCTGTAATCCTAGCACTTGGGAGGCCCAGGCGGGTGGATTGTCTGAGCTCATGGGTTCAAGACCAACCTGAGCCAGAGCGAGACCTCATCTCTAAAAATAGCCAGGCATGTGGTGGGTGCCTGTAGTCCCAGCTACTTGGGAGGCTGAGGCAAGAGAATCACTTAAGCCCAAGAGTTTGAGGTTGCTGTGAGCTGTGATGCCACAGCAGTCTAACAAGGGCAACCTAGTGAGACTCTGTCTTAAAAAAAAAAAAGAAAGAAAGAAACGAAACAAAACATCAAATATAAATAATGTGTCTCTGAAAACTGTATACCATGCCCATTACCAGCTTTCCCCAGGAATTAGTATCCCTGCTAATCTGGTAAGGAGGCACACAAAGCTATTTCTCTTGTTCTCTCCAAAGAGCTTACTTCTCTGTACATTTCCTTGGTTTTGTACCCATTCTGAATCAAAATATGCCTGCTCTGGATTACATCACTAACTTAAACTTTCCAAGGTGACATAGCACACATTCCACCTACCACATGCCCATGGCAGACGACATTAATCAGCTATTCTACTTTTTCTTACTGAGCCTAGAGTCAGCCTCAAGAGACTTTCTCAACAGTTCAGTCACTATTATCTCAATGTAACAAAATTATGTGATAAAATTAAATGATTTGAATAGGATACTTTCCTAGTTTGATAAAGGGTATCACAAGTGTTAGCAGGCAAGCACTAGACACATTTCCATAATGTAAGAAGGAAAACACAAAGGATTTTTTACTATCTCTGTAGTTATGTACCATTGGAAGGGTAATACTGAGAACTAAGGAATTCTGAAGTTTTCAAGTAGTTCAGGTGGAAGGGAGCAATGTTTACTGATTTTGGAATCTGCGAGGTTAAAATAAGCATGTTAAAATAGCCATTAATTAATAGCCATTAATTTTTTTTTTTTTTTTTTTTTTTTTGCAGTTTCTGGCCGGGACTGGGTTTGAACCAACCACCTCCGGCATATGGGGCCACCGCCCTACCCCTTTGAACCACAGGTGCCGCCAGCCATTAATTTTTTAAGTTGTCATTCCAAAATACTATAAGAAAGTAGAAACAAAGGAAATAGAAAAAAATAGTACTTTATATAATTCCATTATCTTAGTAATCACTACAAATAGAAATTCACTAAACTCTCCAGCTAAAAGACAAAGATTGTCAGAAAAGCTTTTTAAACACTTTAGGATGCATGTGGTGGCTCACACCTGTAAATCCTAGCACTCTTGGAGGCAGAAATGGGTGAATTGCTTGAGCTCAGGAATTGAAGAACAGCCTAAGCAAGAGCAATACCCAGTCTCTAAAAAAATAGAAAAACTAGCCCAGTGTTGTGGCAGGCACCTATAGTCCCAGCAACTTGGGAGGTTGAAGCAGGGGAACTGCTTGAGCAATTTCAAGAGTTGTGAGCTATGATACCAGGGCACTCTACCAAGGGCAACAGAGTAAGAATCTCTCTCTCTCAAATAAAAAAAATAAATTATACGCTATTTTTAATAGAGTATACAAAAAGGTAAATTAAAAGATAAAAACATCCTCGGCTTATTGCCCATAGCACAGTGGTTACAGCGCTGGCCACTTGCACTGAGGCTGGCGGGTTCAAACCCGGCCTGGCCCAGCTAAACAATGACAATCACAACAAAAAAATAGCTGGGCGTTGTGGCAGGCGCTTGTAGTCCCAGCTACTTGGGAGGCTGAGGCAAGAGAATTGCTTAAACCCAAGAGTTTGAGGTTGCTGTGAGCTGTGATGCCATAGCACTCTACCGAAGGTGACATAGTGAGACTCTGTCTCAAAAAAAAAAAAAAAAAGTAAAAATAAAAAATAAAATAAAAAAGAATTAATTTGCCAGAAAGGTAAAACAATTCTAAACGTCTATTAATCTAGCAACATAGCTCTTGTGAAACAATAACAGAATTACATAGAGAAGCTGAATAACAGACCCCAGCATGAGAGATTTCAACATAATTCTTTCAGTAATTGACAATGTGATTTTTTTTTTTTTTTTTTTTTTGAGACAGAGTCTTACTTTGTGGCACTTGGTGGGATGCCGTGGCATAATAGCTCACAGCAACCTCAAACTCCTGGGCTTAAGCCATTCTTTTATCTCAGCCTCCTAAGTAGCTGGGACTACAGGTGCCTGCCACAATGCCTGGCTATTTTTTAGAGACAGGGCCTCACTCTTGCTCAGGCTGATCTTGAGCTCGTGAACTCAAGTGATTCACCGCCTTGGCCTCCCAGAGTGCTGGGATTACAGGCGAGAGCCACTGTGTCCAGTCAGTAATTGACAATTTGAGTAATTTAAAAAATGCGATATAGAAGATATTAGCCATACAATTAACAACTTTGATGTATTGGACGTAAATAGGATATTATACCCAGCATTATATATATATATATATATTTCTTTTCTTTTCTTTTCTTTTCTTTTCTTTTCTTTTCTTTTCTTTTCTTTTCTTTTCTTTTCTTTTTTTTTTTTTTTTGAGGCAGAGTATCAAGCTGTCGCCCTGGGTAGAGTGCTGTGAATGCTGTGTCATCACAGCTCACAACAACCTCAAACTCTTGGACTTAAGCGATTCTCTTACCTCAACCTCCCAAATAGCTAGGACTACAGGCATTCGCCACAACGCCTAGCTATTTTTTGGTTGTAGTTGTCATTGTTGTTTGGCAGGCCTGGGTTGGATTAGAGCCCACCAGCTTCAGTGTATATGGCTGGCGCCCTAGCCGCTGAGGTATAGGTGCTAAGCCTTTTTTCTTTTTCTTTTTAAGACAGACTCACTCTTTTGCCCAGGCTACAGTTCCATGGTATCAGCCTAGCTCACAGCAACCTCAAACCCCTGGATTCAAACCATCCTACCTCGGTTCCCGAATAGCTGGGTACAGGTGCACGGCACCCCCTCCCCCCCATAGCCGGCTAAGTTTTTTCTATTTTTAGTAGATATGGGGTCTCACTCTCTTTTAGGCTGGTCTTGACCTCCTGAGCTCAAGCAATCCACCTGCCTTGGCCTCTCAAAGTGCCTGGATCACAGGCATGAGCCACCTCCAAACCTAGAACATATATATTTTTTGCAAGGAGCATCCTAAGAAAACTGTCTAGCAGCTAGAATGTATGAATGGCTTCAACAAATTTGAAAGGATTGGTGTCATATAAACCACATTCTTTGACTATTTTATAATTGTATAAAAAATCATATACATTTTCATATATAATAAGGAAAAAAGGCCAGGCTTAGTGGCTCACACCTGTAATCCTAGCACTCTGGGAGGCCAAGGCAGGTGGATTTCCTGAGCTCACAAGTGAGACCAGCCTGAGCCAGAGCGAGACCTCGTCTCTATAAATAGCTGGACGTTGTGGCTGGCACCTGTAGTTCCAGCTGCTTGGAAGGTTGAGGTAAGAGAATTGCTTAAGCCCATGAGTTTGAGATTGCTATGAGCTGTGATGCCACAGCACTCTACTGAGGGTAGCAAAGTGAGACTCTATCTCAAAAATTAAAAAAAAAAAAAAGCCAGATGTGGTGGCTCATGCCTGTAATCCTAGCCCTCTGGGTATTGGAGGCAGGTGGATTTCCTAAGCTCACAGGTTCAAGACCAGCCTGAGCAAGAGCAAGACCCCTGTGTCTAAAAAACAAACAAACAAACAAACACCCCTAAAAATAAAATTCCAAACAGGTCATAGGTTAAAGAAGACTCTATAATGAAAATGAGAAAGCACTTAGAACTGAATGACCATGAAAACTTTATACATTCAAACACATGGGGTGACCCTAATGTGGTGTTGGGAAGAAATGTTATAAATGTTATAGCCTTAAATTGGTATATTATGATATAATAAAGTTTGAAAATAAAGATTAAGTCATTAACATGAAAAGCTTAGAAAAGAATAGCTAAATAAGTCAAAAGAAAAAAATGAAGAGCAGTATTTAATGAAATAGGAAGCTAATATACAATAAAGAATATAAAGAAAGGTCTAAGTTGATTCTTTGAAAGGCTTTTTTTTGAGACAGAGTCTCACTTTGTGGCCTTGAGTAGAGTGCCGTGTTGTCACAGCTCACAGCAACCTCAAACACTTGGGCTTAAGCAATTCTCTTGCCTTAGCCTCTAAAGTAGCTGTAACTACAGGCTCCCGCCATAATGCCAAGCTATTTTTTTATTTTTTTTTTTATTTATTTTTTATTTTTTATTTTTTTTATTTTGAATTTATTTATTTTTTTATTGTGGAGAAGGGGCAGGGAAAGAAGGCGGGGGAAGAGGTGAGTGACAGGGTCGGGCCAGTGGCATGGTACCACATTGGCTGTATCTAGGTAGAGGCAGTTTCAGGCCGGGCCT
>CAUYPK010011703.1:0-39230 GCA_963574355.1 Loris lydekkerianus | reverse complement strand
CCTGAAACTGCCTCTACCTAGATACAGCCAATGTGGTACCATGCCACTGGCCCGACCCTGTCACTCACCTCTTCCCCCGCCTTCTTTCCCTGCCCCTTCTCCACAATAAAAAAATAAATTAAAAAAAAAAAAAAAAAGAAATAGGTGTTCTCCACAATAAAAAAATAAATAAATAGATAAATTAAAAAAATAAATAAAAAATAAAAAAAGAAAGAAATAGGTGCTTGGCAGGGTGTGGTGGCTCGCGCCTATAATCCTAGCCCTGTGGGAGGCCCAGGTGAGAGGATTGCTTAAGCTTAGGAGTTTGAGATGAGCCTGAGCAAAAGTGAGACTCTGTCTACCAAAAACAGAAAAATTAGCTGGACATTGTGGTGGGCCACCTGTATTCCCAGCTACTCAGGAGGCTGAGGCAGGAGGATTACTTGAACCCAGGAGTTAGAGGCTGCTGTGAGCTAGGCTGACACCAAGGCACTCTACCCAGGGCAACAGAGAGAGACTGTCTCAAAAAAAAAAAAAAATGCAGATTTGTATAAAATAAAAACAGAAGTCTCCTCTACCTCAATCTTTAATAGTGAAGATAAAAACTGTCAAAAGCTTGGTGTATAATTTCCCTGTGAGTTATTTGTTTCTGCCTTATACCATTAACTATTGCAGAAACAAATAACTCATATATACATCAAGTTATATATATACATACATCTTTCTTTGCAAATATTCCTAATAAGCTATCGTAGATTCTGACTCTCTACTTATTTTTTCAGATATTCGACCTATTATGAATCTCTGCCTCCCGGCTGTCAGAAGTGCGTTCTTTCTCATACTTCCAGGCTGTTGCATTCTGCAGCTGGACCATTTTCCCCACCAGTTCTCTATTTTTAGACTCTTGGGTTGTTTCCAGTGGTTTTGCTGTAACCAACAACATGGCAGTGAACATCCCTGAACATTCGTCTGCTGGGATGATATTTGAATAACACCCTTTTCCACTAGGAGTCCGGGGATCTCATTTTGGATTTTCACTTTGCATAGCTGAAAGAAAAATTCCATCCTACCCAACCGTTCACCACAATCAGAATCTTCTGCACTAGATTCAGTGTGCATGGTAGCACTCGGAGTTGCAAAATAAATTCTACTGCTACTTACTCACATATTTACTTTTAAACATGTGTTCGTCTCAGATGCCCCTCTGTGCACAATCCCAGCAAATCAAAATTAAAATTTTGTTAACAATTCATCCCTGCCTCACCTGCTCCGTCAAATGCCTAACTATGATGAGTTTTGCCTGGGTACCTGTGCACCAAAGCTTTGCAGGCACAGAAGAGAGAAGAGACTCAAACCAAATGAAGCTTCAGATGAAACACTTGCTCTGCTGACCCCTGGAGCAGAACCCCAGAAATCATTAGCAGGAGCGCTCAGGTAGCTGCAGAATAGGAACAAATTGAGAATCCTTCCCAAAGCTCAACTCCTTAGCAGAGAAAACTTAGCACATCGCAACACAGGCAGGTTGAAAGGACTTCCTCATTTCTTTTGTATGTTAAAATCCTAAGGTCTCCCCAAGATATTAGCAATCAGCATTTTCTCTGCACACACACCACAAAAAATCTAAACAATTTTCTGCACTAGTGAATATAATAAAAAAAAAAATAATGCTAAGGTCAAACTGCTCATTTTGTGCATTTGTTAAACTTCGGATTCCAACTGTCACCCCAAATCGAAGGCATGATGTCGTGGGTGATATTGTGAGACTGGAGATTTTAAAGTCAGTTTAATGAAACTGTTAATTTCACCCATCTGGCTTAGCATATGCATTTTTTTTCTCGTCAATCTGTAACTAAAAACATGCCTTGTTTATGGAGATTAATGGTATAAGGCAGAAACAAACAAACAAAAAAGAAGAAGGAGCCACTTTCCAATTCTTTCTTTCTGCACCAAACGCCAAGGAACAAAAGCCACGGTCATTCCTTAACCCTTCCTGTTTTCCAGATAGCACAGCATTGTTTATTTTGCTCCTTATTTGCGTGTTCACCGTTAGAAGAGCAGCCGAGACATCAAATAGGAAGGCCATTTTTAGTCCCAAAGCCCAAGAGGTGCGATGCACCCAAAGTAAGTAGAAGTTTGAAAGGGGGGAAAAAGTAAAGGAGAAAATGTCATTTAACCATTAAAAGGAATGATCTCACCAAGTTTACTGGTTAAGGAAAAACCAATGCATTCCTCGCTGGCATTGTGATCTGGTGACCTTTGTTGGGCTCCAGGGGCTTAAAGAGCTGGCTTCTTTCTCTCAGAGGTAAACTGTGCCTTTTTGTACTGGATAAATTTTCTGATTTTACATAAGCCGTTTCCTTCCCCCCCTGCCTCTTTCCCTTCCTTCCTTTCTTCCTTCCTTCTTCCCTTCTTCCCTCTCTTCTTCTCTCTCCTTGCAGGACTGTTATTCTCTGGGCGAAAATATCACAGCCCATTCTTTGCTTTCTTCTTCCTGCCTCTGTATATTTTTTAAAAGCTATAATGAATGCTTTAACAACCGCCACAAAAATAATAAAGATAATGGTTCTTCCACAAACAACATGTACACAGCTCTTAAAAGGAAAGGTATCCTGCTGTTATTATGTAACATAATTGTATTTCTGCCATTTCCATGTTTTGCATTTTAGGGTCTCCAAATGAACATTGCAATTGTTGGCAAAATAATAATAATAATAAGAATAAAAACAAATAGAGTTTATTAGGGCAGCCAGCAGCCCCTTGGCATATTTTGTGGAGACCCCTCTTCCCTGCACTTAGCACTCCAAGCCCTGGGGACAAGAGGCAGGCAGTGGCCTTGAGGGATGGTGTCAGCCCTGGGAGGTGGGCCCAACCTTGGTCCTATCCTCATCCCAGAGAACCGTGTGCTGGCAGAGCTGGGACTTCCTCTACTCGGGGGCACTGATTCCCGTGGACATGGTGGTGAGATGCAGGACTGAAGGAGGGAGAGGAGTGAACAGGTGTGGCCTGGGGCAGATGTCCCCAGGAGCCTGCTGGCCAGCTCACTTGTCTCCTTCACCCGCCCCTCCCTGGCACCTGTTCAGAGCCTTTGTTTCCTACCTCACGTTCCCTTTCATAACCAACTCTCAGGCCTCTAGCCGGGCCTGCCACTGCTATTCCCACAGGCTCCCCGCAGCCCAGTCCCCATCACCAATCTCCTCTGGACGTCAAAGCCTCATTCAAAGGGTGTTTCAATTCAAACAGTTCAGTTTTGACAAGCAAGGTGTGACAGGAAAGTAAAAGAAGGCAATAGCCAGCACAACTCTTAAATAATGAAAAAATATGCATACTAAACACCACCGTACCAGCATCAGAAAAAGCCCAAATGCTAATAGGGCAATTTCTATGCTCTGCCAGGAGCCATTTTCCTAAAGAATTGGAGGTTCCCCAGGAAAAAGCATAGAGCTTGACCAATTAGATTGCCAGCCCCCAAAGCCCTGAACATGAGTTCTCGTGTTAGATGCCACCCCAGAGCCTGGAGAGTCCTGAACTCAGGGACAGAGCAACACAGGAGGATTCTCGAGCCAAGCCAGGAAATCAGAAAGCAGAGCGGTGGGTCTGGAATGCCCGAGGCAAGAAGGGCTCTTGGCCACATCTGCCTGCGCTAGGCACTTGGCCACATCTGCCTGCACTGCAGCTGGGCGCCCTGAGTGGCCCTGCCGTCTTTAATTCAAAGGCATGCCAACTCTGGGAGACGAGGAGGTGGTCCTGCTATGCCTCGGAGTGGGAGCAGCTGTATCACTGGTCCACAGTTAACCAGCCTCCCTCCTCTGCACCCCCTGGCATTTGGCGCAGATTGTGTGGGGGCTGGTTCACAATTTTCATTTGCATCCTAGCACAGGGGTAGGGTGTACCCAACTCACGGTATGAGTTGGGTGAACATGTCCCTTGGGGTTGTTTTACAGCCACAAGGATAGATACGTAGATTACAGATAAGACAAAGCAAGAACTACATTTCTGGAATTCTTTTGTAATAAGAGGCTCATCAGAAGGACTCTGGTCTACTTTTGCTGCCAGGGGAAAGCTGGCAGACAGCATCCTGGGAGACCTGAGAAACTGAACCCCCTTTTCAAAGGTGCTTCCAGAGAGAGGACAGAAGCTCCTGAGAGGATGCAGGCTGAGGAAGAGTGGGAGAAATGAGAAAAGTGCAGGAAGAAAGGAGAATAGGCCCACAGAACCATCTCAGTCTGGGTGGGAGCCACAGCTTGTCCCGTTCAGACCTTGAACTTATGTCTCCTGGAAGTCAGCTTCCTCATTCCTTCAGTGATTCAGCGAGCCAGCAGAAGTGTTCTGAGTACTAACAGTGAGACCTCTTACTGCAAGTCTCTTGCATTGGATTTAATTATTCGACAAATACTTGTCGAGGTCAGGGTCCCCAAAAGAAACCTAGACACGGCTCCTGTCTTTGAGAACTTCTACACCCCACTGTGGAATCACAACACAGGAAGACAGTTGGCACAGAGGACCTACAGGGCCCTGGGGAGGCAGGTGTCTGCCTGGCGAGATGGGAGGGATGACCTAGGAGGCTGTACTCAAGTTGGGACACAAAAGCTGTTTGCCAGTGGGCAAGGTATGCTCTTTGAGGAGTACAGGGCACAGACGATGCGCTCGGCAGCTACCATACGCCCAGCACCGCTGCAGGCACTGTCTAGAACGGAAGGCCTAAGTCGGATACTCCAGTAACCTTCAACAAGTCTGCAACTGGGTGAGTAATAGAGACGCTTATAGAATCTCACAGCTGGAGCTCACGGCAGAGTAAGACCAGCTCCATTCAGCTGAGCGATCCCTCACATCCATCTGGTACCCTTCTGTCCCCGAAGCTCTTTCATAGATGTTACATCACTTTATAATAAAAGCTCTACATTCTTAATTCAGCCCAAACCAGACTTTCTCCAGCATATAAATTACTGCACAAAAATAAATGATACCTCATGGCATGATGGCTGCTATCAAAAAAACTAGGAAGTAACAGGCTTTGGTGCCTGTATTGTGGCATGTGGAGAAGCGGGAACTCTTTTTTGTGCACCCTTGGTGGGAACACTCAATGGTGCAGAAAACAGAGTGGAGATTCCTCTAAAAATTAAACACAGAATTATCACAGGACCCAGCCATTCTCCTTCTGAATACACTATACATCCAAAAATAAATAAATAAATAAAATAAAGAGCAGACATATTTGTACACGTGTTTTCATAGCAGCATTACTTACAACAGCCAAAGGTGAAGGCAACCCCAGTGTATATCAATGGTCACAAGGATAAATACAATGAAGTAGGTACATATAATGAAATGTGGTTCAGCCTTAAAAAGAAAGGAAATTCTAACACATGCTACAACATACATGGGTCTTGAGTACATCATGGTAAGTGAAATCAGCGGGTCACAGATAAATACTGTGTATGACACCAATTATATATATGAGATACCTAAAGCAGTCAGACTCAGAAACAAAAAGTCGGATGGTGGCTTACAGGGTCTGGGGCTACAGGGGAGTGGGAACTTGTTTTATGAGTACAGAGCTTCGGTTTTGCAGGATGAAGAAGTTCTGGGGGGTCTGTTGCTCCACAATATGAATACACTTAACCCTACTGAACTGTACACCTGGAAATGGTTAAGGTGGCCAATTTCGTGTTATGTGTATTTTACCATGAATAAAAATTGTAAAAAAAAAAAAAAAAGTCATCATCCTTATAGAGCAGAAGTGTAAGTACCTGGCTACTCTCTTTTGAAGAGGAAAAATACAATTGTTCTGGAAACAAGTTCAAGGTGGTGACCAGCGCTGACCTCGCTAGACAGAAATGGCCACTCTTTCTACGCTTCCTACTTATTGTCAATGAAGCTGAAGCCTCCCGCTTGCTTTCTCGCTACCCTCTGCAATGTTCTCGGCTCTCCTTTGAAGTGTGTTGTTGGCTGAGATGGAGAGCAGATGATCCATCTGAAATCACACAACGTGGAGGGGAGAAACACTCCCAGGTCTGAAACTGGCGCATGTAGCAGCTGGGAAGCCGAGTGTCGGCTGTACACAGGAGATGCCACCAGGGAAACAGATGACTCTCTCCTACAGAATCAGAAACTACAGGCTATTGTCTCTTATGCCCTTATACCACCTTATTCGTTAAAAATTCCAGGAAAAGTAATTCCAGAAATTAATTCCCTTTGGGAACTATGGGATCTTATATTTTACATTTAGCCCACATAACTGTCATTCAAAACACAGCCATGTTTTTGTTCTGTCTTGGCTCACAGGGGACACGCAGCCGATGCTTGTTTGGTGAATGAATAAATAAGTAAACAGTTGTGAGTAACTTAAAAACATACTCACTGAGCTGACTTCCTTATCTTTGTTATTGCACCCATTCAGTTTCCTGAGAGAAGAATTCCAAGTATCAATTATCTGATACTTAAGTCCATTCTCGTAGCTCAACTCAGATATGAAAAATGGAATATGATGAGGATGTTCTAATAAAGTCTATTAATCAACAGGACAGGACAGGTCAGGACTGCAGCAGAAAATAGAATGCAAACATAGTTCCTATTAACTGGAGTTGTCAAAAACACGCCAGAGCCAGGCTAGGGCCAGGATGAACTTGGAAGAAAGGGCATTTGAGGAACCAAGAGCAGCCATAACGTCACACCCACCTTGCTGTGATTTTTTTCTATAGGAGACCAGAGTAAAGATATGTTGAAAATGTAAACTTATTTTTTACCATCAATTTACAAAATCAAATCTTCAGCATTTTTCTCAGCCTTGTTAGGGAACTGGGTACATTGTAAGACACCAATCTCTCTCCCAGGTTAGCCGGAAGATGCTATTATAGCCCCAAGCAAGGGCACCGTGCCAGGCAGAGATGAATTTGAATGAGCGTACACCCTACCTTGGTCCTTCCAGAGCAACCTAGAAAAACAGGTGCTAAAGGTAGCATGAGGGTTTGGGAGTAGTTCTAGAGATTGACCCACCCTTCTGCTCACCCTCCCTGCCTGCTCCTAGGCCCTCAAGGAACAGGCTGGGAGAGGATGAAGGCAGGTGCCCCTGTGCCCAAGGAAGCAGCCCCTAGCGGTATGTTCCTCATCACTCTTCCAATTCGGCCCCAGAAGCACCTGACTGGCATTTTGGGCACGAGCAGTGGGTCATAAAGTAGGTCCCACTATTGACGGGGACCTTAGGAGCCTCACTAGATGGCACTGGGATCTGACAGTTCCATGGCACTGACACCCAGGAAACCTTAAAGTTCTGGAGCTCAAGATTTGGGCTTTTAATTAGATTTTGTTTCCAGGCCTCCATGGAGAATAAAATAATCCTAAATTCTTATAAACAAAACTTTGAGCTGTAACCCTAACATGAAAACATTCTCATTGAGAGTGCTTATTTAAAAACAAACGTTTTATGAAAACAATTCACTACTGTTCCCAATCAGCAAAACTGTATTTCAGTATGATCAGAATTCTCACAAAGACACTTTCAGCGTGACTGTGGTCTTGGCTCATTTAGCCTAAATTATCCAACGTGTATCTCCCTTTCCAGTTTGCCAGTCTTGGGGGTCAGCGTCATCCCCTCCCAGACACCTGACAGCTGGAATTCTCTGCCCAGTAATAATGCCAATAACATTGGCAATGCAGGATTTCTCGACAGGGGTGATTTGGACTCCTTAGGGACGTTTGTCTATGTCTAGAGACATTTTTGGAGAGGAGGAGTATGGAGGAGGTACTATTGGTACTATCGGCTGGGTAGAGGCCAGAAATGCAGATAAACAGGATAGTAGAACAAAAATTCACCAGTCCAAAGTGTCAATGGCAGTGAGGATGAGAAACTTTGTTCACTTAGGGATTACTGCGCGCTGCTCCCGTTCTAAGTATTTTAGATATATCAATTCACTGAGTCTAACACTAGGAGAGAGGTACCATTATCATTCCCATTTTGCAGATGAGGAAACTGGGGCTCAGAAAAATTAGGTAACTTGTCCACGATCAAGTGATTGTCCACAATCGAGTGAGTATGACGTTAAAATTGGAGCAGGCTACCCGGTTCTGGAGGTTACACTGTCACACAACATGACGTGGCATCCCAGCTCCTCGTCCTCTTTGCTCACACCCAGGTAAAACCAGAACTCTCCAGGATGGTGTCTAGGCCCTAGTCAGACCCATCACTCTCCAGGGATCCTCCCACCTCCCCAAGGTCACTTCATGTCATTCAACTCACTGTGCCATTCCCACTTCTTGGCCTCTACTTTGCCTGCTATACCCACCCCCACCTAGATGATCTGGCAAACACATACCGACCCTTCAAGAATAAGTCCTAGTGTCACCTCCTCCAGGAAGCCTCCCTGAACACCTTGGCCCTCCAGGTAGAACTGACCGCCCCCTTCCTCGTGCCTCTACCATTCACTCACACAGCCTTTTTGTGAAAATATATCACTATTTCCTACTAGGGAGGCTGAGGCAAGAAAATCGCCTACGTCCAGGAGTTGGAGGTTGCTGTGAGCTGTGACACCATAGCACTCTACCGAGGGCGACAAAGTAAGACTCTGTCTCTTAAAAAAAAAAAAAAAAAAAAAAAAAAAAAAAATATATATATATATATATATATATATATATTTTCTCACTATTTCTCTTAACATTCAAGTTCATCCCTCAAGGCTAGGAACTTATCTCTGAAGTCAAGCCAAGTAACTGAGTAGTCACATAGTGAGCATCAGAAGAGTGAAGGTGAAATTCACCCCATGGCTAGAATTTTTCCTGGATGGGGTGGGAGAGGGTCATGATCTGCAAAGGAAATCTATAGTGCCGGACACTATTCTCAGAAAGTTCCTATACAAGGGGGAAGTCAGTTTCTGTAATGCCTCAACCCAAGGCTGACCACCACGGGCTCCCCTCAGTGCTCAGACAGGTGTCATCACCCTCACCAGGTTCCTCATAACCAGGCAGAATACCCTCCAGCTTCTCCTCTTTCTGACAGGCATGGGTGTAAGGTCCTGCATAGCCCTATGGTGTGCACATAGTTACTAAGCAAAGTCAAATCACAATGGATGTAAGGAGACACTGGTAGGACTTGGGAAGTATTTGCAGATTCCTGATATGAGGCTTAAAAAAGAGGCCTTAAAATCGGGGGTCTCAAGTTCAAATGTGTAAAGGCCCAGGCAGGTCATATCCATGAATGAAGTGGGCCAGAGGTTAGGAAACAGACAGGAGGGCTGTGGATGGACAGGGCTGTGCCTATGTGTCACCTCCAGGATGGCTGCCACAGAGGAGCAAAGGCCCAGTGTTGCCAGATCTTTGAGTATTTCAAGGAAAGCCGGAAATCTGCACTTTCACATGAGTTTGAGATACTGGTGATTATTATTATTTTTTAAATATTCACGAAGGTATTTCGGGGGCCAGCTCTGGCTGTTGGCTGTCCATTTGTGGCCTTGGCTTTAAATAAAGAATTGCATGAGCAATTCCTAAATTTAAGTTTTTGCATTTAGCGTTGGAAATGTGCACAGATATATTGAGAGTTGTGGACATACAAGGGCAGAATTTAAATGTGAAATTAAGCTAGAACACTAGGGTTAAAAATAACTTGGAGGCATAAATCACCAAAGAGGGTGAGTGAGACAGAAAGAACCAGGGAGCCTGCACGCTAACCAGAGCCCAAAGCCGTGGCAAAGACTCAATTACCGGCCAGCAAATCCATCTCCAGCAACACCTGGAACAAGCTGGGGTGTTTGTCTTTCAGCTCCTTCTCCCAGGGAAAGGCTCTGCATGTCGAGGGTCCCCCATACCTGCGCTTGAAATCCAGATAGGAATTATGGTGGTGGCCTGCACAGGAGGGAAAAGGACACAACATCATACTCCTTAGGAGAGAAAAAGCCGCACCTCCCTAAAACCTTTCTTCGTAAGAGAAGCTAGAAGTTAAGTGGCCAGACTTAACAGTTACTGGATATTGGTTTGGGCCCTTCAGGGATGTGAAATTGGCTATGATGCCTTCGCCCCAGGTCACAAATTCAAAGCCAAGTCTTTGGGAAATGTGCCAAAGTTGCTGATGGCTGTCGAGTAATTCCACAGAATGAACAGCTGGCCTCTGCCTGGTCCCCAGGAGGCCACTATCTAGGTCATTTGGTTGGCATGTGTGTTGAGGAGCAAAGTAAAAGGACCCCCAGGGAGGCGAGGCAGCCAGAGATGTTAGCAAAGTCTTCCTGGGGTCACCAAACAGATCAGCATGCCAGGCTGGCCTTCCAACCCAGGCCATCTCTCCTGATAGCATAAAAGTGATCCAAATCCATTTCTTTCCTGTTTGGGATATTATTGTTCCTACACATCTTCCCCCTCCTCTGACAGCATCATAATTTCTGGATGATTCAGCGGTGAGAGCAGCAGCTGGGGACCAGCACGGCCTGTTCTTAAATCAAATTGCACAAGGACTGCTTTTCCATGCTCACCTATCACCACCGCTCAAGGCTACCTGGTACCATTTTACGTGAACCCTATTGGACTGGGGCATGTTCAAGATGCATCCCTCCACGGGGCCTGGAACAGGAAGTTCCGCTCTGGAGATGGAGAGACATATGGGTAGGACTGAAATACACAATTCGCTTTTGCTGATGGCAAAGGCCCCACAGGAATTTCTCTTCCAGAAGGAACATATGTGAATAATTTTAGTGCCCTATATCAAACAACCAAGATCCATAGCACAGAGAGACACAGGAGGGCTAGATCCAAGCTGGAACATGGGAAGGCCAGACAGGACATTTTGTGGCTGATAAACACCTTATATGAGTAAACGGATGCCTCTGCAAATATGAGCACACATGAACGCAGTCTATTTCGAATTCATCCCTTCTGTTGAAAATTACCCGTCTCTTCCAGCATGAGTCAATTCCAAGGACTTAAAAAAATCAAACCAAGCCCCAAACAACAAAGTCATTGTTCAACATTTCTGAAAGCTAATATTCGGATATTAATGATCCAAGACAAAAGTGCACCGGTGGGGAAACATTTCTAATGATTAATTTCTTCTCCAATTCATTTTTATTTTCTTAGGCTGGTCTTATGGATGGGAATAACGCCATGTAGGGTGCAAAATACCTCCTATCATTTGTATTCTTAAACCAGATTTTTATGGGTGAAGCTCTGAGACATCTTTTAGTTCTTCGGGGCTGTCAGTGGTCTTTTTGGAATCCAGGTACAATGCATACTTTCACTCGCATCCATCTGGGGAGGGCTCAAGGTCACACTTATCCCCACTGGTATCTGAGCCAAGTCACGGATGTTCAATTTTAATCTCCTTAGGGAAAAGTCAAATGTGTGTTAATACAAATGCTCGGCGCTTCCAATGGCTTTTCTGTGGATCAATACTTACATGCTTCTTGCCTCTTGTCCACGTCCTGTGCTGTGGATGCGTACACAGATATTATTTCTTGAACCTCAGCACACCTTTCATAATATAACTTGATTTGTTCAGCAAGTTGAGACTCCAGGAGGGGATTAAAAATCTACAAGGCAAGAAAGTTAAATGAACAACAATTGCCGTGAAAGACCCACCCACATTAACGAGGACGTGCTCAAGCTAACTCCATCCTCCGGGTGCCTTGTTTATACGTATCGTCCGCTCTGCGTTTGTACACCAAGGTTGGTAGTATACTAATTCAAGGAGACACTAGCTCTGGACACTTCCCTCCAGCTTCTTTTCATAATCCCTTCTCCTCTGCAGGGCTCTCTATTTTTTTGAGACATAGTCTCACTCTGTCATCCTGCGTAGAGTGCTGTGTCATCATAGCTCACAGTAACCTCGAACTCTTGGGCTCAGGTGATCCCCTACTCAGCCTCCCGAGTAGCTGGGACTACAGACATATGCCACACTAATCGGCTAGTTTTTCTATTTTTAGTAGAGATGGGGTCTCTTTCTTTCTTTTTTATTTTATTTTATTTTATCTTATTTTTTTAATTAAATCATAGCTGTGTACATTAATGTGATCATGGGGTCTCTTTCTTGCACAGGCTGGTCTGCAACCTCTGAGCTCAGGCGTCTCAGCCTCCCAGAGTGCTAGGATTACAGGTGTGAGCCCCATGCCCAGCCTGCAGGCTTTTTCAATGGCAGGAGCTCCCAGACACTGGGCCTCCACCCTCTTCTTTTCCCAAGCTGCACACCCATTTCTGTTCCTAGAAAACTGCATTCATCTCCATCTTCTCATCAAGAGATGTATGTGTACCAGTGCTGTGCCCACTGCCCAGAAACCCTTGTCCTCTCTCCCTCTGCTTCCCAGACTGCTACCCGACACCTGAGAGCTGGATGCCAGGCCATCGTGGCAGGCAGGTTTCCACTGGTGCTCACACCTGTCACTCATGGGCAGAGGTGAACATATGTCCCTGCCTCAGCACTCCCAAACCCCGTGTGTCCTGTGCTCTCAGGAGTTATCTGTTTCAGATCCAGAAAGGAAGCTCCTCGGGAACAGGGGACCTAGCTCAGTGGGATGGAGAATATGGGTTGAGGTCGGGCACGGTGGCTCACACCTGCAACCTGGGAGGTTGAAGCGGGAGGATCTCCTGAGCTCAGGAATTCGAGACTAGCTTGAGTAAGAGTGAAACCCCATTTCTACTAAAAGTAGTAAAACTAGCTGGGTGTGGTGGCAGGTGCCAGCTACTCAGAAGGCTGAGGCAGGAGGATCGCTTGAGCCCAGGAGTTTGAGGTTGCTATGAGTTATTATGATGCAACAGCACTCTATCCAGGGCGACAGAGGGAGACTCTCTCTCTAAGAAAACAAACAAACAAAAAAATGGGTTGGAACCTACTAGAGGGTCCTGCAACTATTTCGGCAGATGGTAACGAGCTGAGTGTTGGTGGTGACTTGTTTTTATAAAGTACAACACAAAATGTCAGAGTGCATTGAACAAAGCAAGGGTTGCATTCATAGTATAATTTCTGTTTCAGTTTTCTGTGTGAATATATGTATGTATATATATATACACACACACACACGCACACACGCACACAGAGGGTGCCAAAAAAGTACACACATTGTATTAAATTTGTAATACTTAAGCCACCTTTGACTTCTGCAATTACAAGAGGTGCTCAGTGTGCCTTGTATTCATCTTTTGTTCTCAGTATATATTATGACCATTTTAGTCCAGTTTTTTCACTTCTTAAAATGTGTTCACTTTTTTGGCACCCATGTGTGTGTGTGTGTGTGCATATGTATGTTTTGTTCATGGTATTAAATAAACTTCTTATTCTGGACTATCTTCCAAAACAATGTTTAAAGCTACCCTCTTAATCCACCTTGTTTGACACAGCACCAGCTGGAGCCTGGCACTTAGTAGGGACTCAATAAGTATTTGTTGAACAAATGAGACCATGATTGTCATTTTTCCCTCCTCACAGAAATCTCTCATCGGAGGCTCTAAGATGTCCCCCATGGGCAGTAGGCCTCCCCATTTTTCTTACTTATGGCTTGCCTTGCGACCCTTGTTCTTCCCAGAATAAACGCCATGAGAATATTCCTCTCTCTCAGGTGTCAGTGGGGGTCAGCCCAGGAAACCCCTGCTGTGAGGGCTCCCTCCTGGGAAACAGCCCTCTCCCCCTGCAGTCAGTCCATCAGGGGTCGGCCTGGAGAGTTGGACGCACCCATACAGGGGAGGTTTTGGAAGGGGAACCACTGTGTGTAGATTCGGCTCTGAATACAAAGCCCTCTTTGATCTGTAAAAACACTGCCAGCCCGCCCCAGTGTGAGCCTGTAAAAGAGCAGCCAACGGAACCAAGATTTTAATTTGCTACAGCGTCTCCTCTTCTGATACTTTAAATAACATACAAGAGGAGCTTTACCAAATAACTAAGACTCTCTTTCATTAGCTTAATCACTGGATAGGCAACAGCCTGATAAAAATCTACTCCATAATTAAGCTAGTAGTTATTAAAACAGAGGAAGTAAATGATTTCCATTTTATGAGCACTAAATGAACCAAACCTTAACAGAAATGTACGATTGCATTTGCTGGGGTGAGGGAGCCTCCACGTCAACTGCATTTGCTGACAGAGGTGATGCCCAGCGCAGCATGGGTAAATCTCCTGTTGGTGCTGGGTTCTACACCCCAGAGCCACAAACCCATCGCCCATGGGTGCTGCAAACTTCCTGATCCCCTGGACTCACCTGGTTAGGGTGTAGACTGCGAAGGCGGTAGTACTTCAGGGGTCCAAAAAACCCTTCCATGCCAGCCACGTACCTGCTCCCTCCAATAATGAAGTACCCAGCTGTGTCGTTGTAATGGAAATCTTCCCGGAAGCTAGGGGAGAGCACAAAGGCTTAAGACAGCTGGGCTGGAACTAGATTATTTTCAAAGAGATTCTTTCATTGACCTCCTAGACATAACCCAAATTGCCCCAAACCCGGCACTCTGGGTTTTAGCAGATGGGACCAGTGTGGGGTCAGGTGGACTTGGAACCCCAGCTCTTCTATCTTCCAGCTGTGGGACTTCAGCCCAGTTATTTAACATCTCCGAGACTTTTTTCTCATTTTTTTTCACTTGTTCTTCACCTATTGAAGATTGTGAAAAGGATTAAGTGAAATGAAAGATGTGAGGCATCCACCAAAGTGCCCGGCCCAAAGTAAATACTCAATCCGCACCGACCATTGATATTGGTGAGACTGTTTGCGATCAATGGGGTTCTATTTGGAATCATTGGTTTTAATTGGAAATATTCTAATCTAAAAGACAAAAAAACTTGTAGTGTGACTAGGTGGCTGTGGGCAATACTGAACATGGGGACAGTCAGATGAGGACTGAGTTAAAACTAACTTAGGAGAAGAAGGCTCCAACAAAGTCAAGGGGCTTGACGAAGGACAAGAAGTCAGCACAGGTGACATGTCAGAGGTACACTCCACATTGTCCTAAAGGGCTCACAGGGGTGTCCAACCTGCAGCCCCCGGGCTGAATATAGATATGTGAGGACTTTTTTTGCTTTCCTTGTCTGCCGTGGCGGATATCACAAAAATGGTATGTGCTGTTTATTATCTGCTCATCAGTTTTCATTAATGTTTGTGTGTTTCATGTGTGGCCCAGGACAACTTTTCTTCTTCCAACATGGCCCAGAGAAGCCAAAAGGTTGGACACCCCTGGAAGCACCAGGAAGGAAATGGAGGGAAAAATGGGGTGGCGAGTATACAATGCATGAAGATGCTCCTGGCAGCACTGCTTCCATTCATCACAAACTGGCAAACCCCAGGCATCTGTCTGTGAGAACTGGCCCACCCATCCAATGAGGCCTGGAGCTTTTTTTTTTTTTTTTTTCAAACTATGCAGTTTTAAAAAGGGACCTATAGAGCTCTCCAAAATATGTTAAGTGAAAAAAAAAAAAAATGCAGAACATAGAGTATGCCTTTTATCTAAGAAAGAGGAAACTGGATTTTTTCTTGTATTTGCATACAGAAACTCTGGAAGGATACGTGAGACTACTAGAAGGATTTCTTCTTGGGGTAGAGGATGGGATGGGGTGCATGGGGACAGAGTTGGATGCAAGACATTTAACTGTATTTTCATGTCATTTTGACTTTTGAAACCATGTGTCTTTATTGCCTATTTAAAAACTAAAATAAGAATGGGTGAACAAAGTGTGATCAGAACATATGTGAAGAGTGGTGTGTGTGTGTTGGGGGGGGGGTCAAGTGGGAAGTCAGACAAAAAGGAGAGAGCCAGAGAGTGCAGAGGGCAGGTGGAAGCAGACGGAAAGAAAACAGTCAGGCTGGCAGCAGGGGCCCAGGGAACTGAGGCAGCAAAGGGCCATGGTGTCACGACTGGGGACCCACCCCTAGCAGGTGCACCTGGCTAGACCAGAAGCCAAGGCCAACAACTGGGCATGCTCAGCAACATCAGTGAACGGCAGCAAGAGGGAAGGCAGGGAGTCAGCTCCACACACATGCATCTAACACGGAAAAGAGGAGCTCCACCTCTGGATGGCTTCCTTTTCAGAATCTCAACCTTGAAGGACCGAAAGAATGATGGTCTCTTTTCCCTTACCTTCAGGAGAGGCCACACAGTTCTCCACAGAATCCAAGATTCTGTCTTTCAAGACCTTGGAAAGACGTGAAGGTTCCCACAGCCCTTGCGAGACACACCTGGCGCAGATGGAGACTGTGCAACACGCCTCAGAAGAGGTTCTTAACCCACCGGCCTAAGGCGCCAGCTTGCCTGACAGTCTCCCCTCCTGGAAAACTTACTGACTGCCGCCTGTGACACTGATGCTTGCTGTCTGAGGGCTATTTCTGGAGCCGGAGTAGTCTCATCAGTTTAAAAATGGAAATAGCAATAGTACCTACCTACGTGAAGGTTGTGAGGATCAAATAAACTAAGGGTATAAGCAAAGCATTTGGGATTGTGCTGGGGACATAATAGGCGTCATTACTATTAGTTCAGTTCTTGTTACTATTAACCTAGTCCACCACTGGGCTTCTGCCCTCCAGCGTTTGAGCTGCATGCTTAGGAAGGGAAGATGTGCTTATTCTCACAACACTCAACACCAATGGTTCGGTTGGTGTCATCATACTATTTACATCAATCTAAAATCCAGTAAGATATGAGTGGGGAACAAAGAGTTGTTCTTTCCACAGAAACTAAGTTGGTTATTTCAGATAGACTCAGGGAAGAGAGGTTATTAAAAAAAAAAAAAAAAATCAGAGAATTAAGACAACTTAATTAATAAAAGGTTGGGAAAATAAATTGAGGAAATCTGAATGGGTCTGGGGCTATGATTGTTTCCTAAATGTCTATGTTTTCTTTTCCTTTGGAAAAAACAGAAATTGGGTGTGGTGTATGTGAGAAAGACCACAAGGAACTCCAAATGTGCAGATCCACACTCAAAGGAAAGCCCTGTATCTGGAAAGATGGGCCAATAAATGTACATTTATATGTATTTTTTAATTAATTAAGGTGAGTGATTGGACAAAATAACTCAGATCTGTAATCCCAGCACTTTGGGAGGCCAAGGTGCGAGGATCACTTGAGGCCAGGAGTTCATGACCAACCTGGGCAACATAGTGCAAGATCCCATATTTACAAAAAAAATTTTTTAAGTAATAATAATTAGCTGGGCTTAATGGCACATGCCTATAGTCCCAGCTACTTGGGAGGCTAAGGTGGGAGGATTGATTGAGCCCAGGAGTTCAAGGCTGCAGTGAGCTATGATCAGGCAGCCCACTGCATTCCAGCCTGGGTGACAGAGAGAGACTGTACCTCAAAAGAAAAGAAAAAAACTGTTTAAAAAAATGTTTAAGGGCTTAAGGACAGTATCTTTTATTTATGATCCCTGCTTTAACGGAGGTTTTCAACTGATAACAAATTCCTTCGTCCCAATGGCCCTGGACTGTAATCTTGAAGTTGTCCTTATTATCAACCAACAGGAGATTAGTCCAGCTTGGTCTCCAATGACATCGCTGTGTCTGCATTTTTCTTCTCTAAAATTCTCAGTGTCTGCACATAGACTGTAAGATATTCCTCGTACTGGGCACTGTTTGAAGGCCATCAATTTCACTGACATAAAAGCTGAGCCGGATTCTTCCAAAGCCCAAGCCAGTCCCTTTTGAAAACCTCAAAAATGACACACTGGCAAACAATCTTTGCTCTGATCTGGACATAGGAGGGTGCCCTGGTTTATTAATACAGAGCACCAGCAGCCCGAAAGAATCACTATCTTCATTCAACGGGCCTCAATTCAGAATTAGGAAATAGCAGCTTGAGGTTTCTTTGGTAGAAGAACTTAGAGCAGTGATTTTCAACAGGTGTGCCATGGCACACTGGTGTTTTGCGAGAGGATCTTAAGTGTGCCTCAAACATTTTTTAAAAATTATTAATTATTTTTTAAATAAGTTTAAAGCACAGTTAAGTATATATTTTTTACTCTTTTTTTTTTTGATCAACATAATTTAAGTGTGCTATGGAAATTTAACTATAAATTCAAGGTAAGAGATTAAAAAAAGGTTGAAAACCACTGACTTACAGCTTCAAATTAGCTGCCCCAATAGCTCTTATAGTAATTGTCGTCTTAGATGTCAATTCCTTGGTACCTGCTCTAAATTCTGACCCCTTTGTCCTGTCTCAAGCCACCCTGTTCATTTCCTTCCTAACACCACAACTTGTAATTTTAAATTTATTTGTGAATTTGCTTATTTAATATCTGTCTCCCCCTCTGGATTCCTTAGCTCCATGAAGGAAGGAATTATATTCTTTCTGTTCATTGTTATAGTTCAAGAGTCAAGCACTGCATATGGCGTGTGATAGGTGTTCAATCCATGTATGTTAGATGAGAGAATGAATGAATATAGTACTGTAGGGCTTGACGTCACTGCCTATCACCGAGTGTTAGTGACAGCCTCTCACTCGAGCACAGCACTATAATTCTGAGCACTAATTCTGCTCTTCCTGCACCACGTTGTAGCATAGCAGACATCACTATGTTTGCAAGAACAAACAGGGAAGCTGAAGATGCTTTCCCTGGAACACCTGTGATCAGAAAAGGGGAAATATTTGATGTTTTGCTCACTGGCTTGGTCCATTCTACAAATGCGGTACCCGGCCAGGGATGAGATTCCAACTACCAAACAATGAGAACCCAACGGGGGTGTTGGGCAACCCCCACAGCTGGACTTGGCTCTACCTCTGGCTGTTCTGCTGACGGAAGGTGGGGGTCCCAGGCACAGGGGAAGGGAGCTGAGGTGATGGGGAGAAGCACCCCAGGTCTGGACACTGCTACTCTGACTAGGTGAGGGATCATTCCAATGCTTGAACTGCAATGTCAAAGTAGATGATTTATCCCCAAATCAGTCCTCACCCCTAGAACCTCATAGGCTCATAGGAATCCTGTCTTAACATTGTTGTATTTTCTTCATCATGGATTCTTTTCATTCACTGCAATATCATATTGAGATATTATTTATCATGGTTACTATTGTGTTGAATTGTGCCCTGCCCCCACTTCTGAAATTCATATGATGATGTCTGAACACCCAGGACCTCAGATTGGAACCTTATTTGGAAATAGGGTCGTTGCAAATGTAATTAGTTAAGATGAGGCCACACTGGAGTGGGGTGGCCACTAATCCAATGGATCTGGTGTCTTTATGAAAAGGGGAAATTTGGACATAGACCTAGAGAGAGGGCCAAGGTCACGTGAAGATTGGAATCATGTTGCCACAAGCCATAGAGACAGAAACTGTAAGAGAGGCCTGGGACAGAGCCTCCCTGCCACCCTCAGGGAGAACGGCCCTGCCCAGACCATGACTTGGATCTCTGGCTTCGAGAACTGAGAGCATACATTTCTGTTGTTTAAGCCACTCGGTTTTGGTGCTTGGTTCCGGCACCCCTAGCTAACCAATGTGACCCCTGAGCTTTCTGGAACCCTCTTAAGTTTTAGGCTCAAGGTTCACCCCTCACTATTGGTCCAGCCCAGATGGCAGGTGACCACTCCGACTGCCATTCACTCAGGCTGGCCTCTAAATCTCTTCCAGTAAAGAAGAATAGAAGCCCTTACACAGACAACAGGAGGGAGCCTGTGAAATTCAGTCAGCTGTCAGCAATGTCCTGGGTGTGGGTGTGGGTGTCGGGGAAGAACGAGGAAGTGGCTAGTTAGACTTCACGTCCTGAAAGAAAAGCCCTTATGTCTGGAGCCCAGCTCACAGAACCACTGCCAGAAGCGGTTTTCAAAGGATGCACAGATCATCTGTGTTTGCCAGGACAGCTCTGGGACTTTGCCATTCTTGATCTTTTCAGAGAAGATTCTATGGCCCCCTGTTACATAATAAAACCCCCATGTGTTGAATGAACACTTTCTGGCGATCCACATCCACCTTGGTCCCCCTGGAGACTTTTTTGTTTTTTGAGACAAGAGTAGAATGCCAGGGGGTCAGAGTTCACAGCAACCTCCAACTCCTGGGCTCAAGTGATTCTCTTGCCTCAGCCTCCCAACTAGCTCAGACTACAGGTGCCCGCCACAACGCCCAGCTAGTTTTTAGAGATGAGGTCTTGGTCTTGCTCAGGCTGGTCTCGAACTCCTGAGCTCAAGCAATCCACCCATCTCAGCCTCCCAGAATGCTGGGATTCACCTGGAGATTTTTGCTCTGCCCTCAGCCCTTAGCCTTGTGTTTCAGAGTAGCTCTCAGGCCACTCCACACCTCGTCTTTGTGATAACGCTAAGTGATAAAGCGTCTTCAGCTTCTCTGTAAAATCTCATCCCTTTCACCCAGCCACAAAACTAAGAATTGTTCTATGTGCCCAGAGCCTAAAAGAAATCTGTTTGACTTAAATGAAAACAGGAATGGTAAAAAAACAAAAAAAAGTGTATATCCCTCTATTCCCATCCCTGTCTCTCTTTGCTTTCCTTTCTTTAATAATCAGTTTTCAAGAGAATTTTGTTTGCATGGAACGCTGCTCACCCGGAGCCCGCTGGGAAGGCAGCGTTCTGCTTGCCGCCTTGAAATGAGCAAAGACTGGAGAGATGGCCAGGGGCAGCGGCTCACGTCTCTAATCTCACCACTGTGGGAGGCCGAGGCGGGAGAATCGATTGAGCTCCAGAGTTTGAGACCAGCCTGAACAAGAATAAGACCTTGTCTCTACTAAAAATAGAAAAAATAGCCGGGTGTTGTGGTGGGTGCCTGTAGTCCCAATTACTCAGGAGGCTGAGGCAAGAAGATTGCCTAAGCCCAAAAGTTTGAGGTTGCTGTGAGCTATGACGACACTATAGCTCTCTACCCAGAGTAACAGAATAAGACTCTGTCTAAAAAAAGACTAGGGAAATGATCCACGCCCCACAACCCAGAAAAGGCGTCCAGAGTCCTGATTCCGTTTTTAAAATTATACATACAAAACTGATCATTTTTGTTCCTCATCTTTATGCTTATTTTTATTTTTGTTAGCAAGTTCTTCTCTATTTTTTATTTCAGGTTAATAGGAGGGTACAATTAGGGCACATTATTTGCGGTTGTAAGGTAAAGTCCAAAGTCTGAGTTGTGGTTGAGTCCTTCACCCTGGAAGTATGTCATATACGCCTGCATTTTTTTTTTTGAGACAGAGTCTCACTTTGTTGCCCTTGGTAGAGTGCCATGGCGTCACAGCTCACAACAACCTCAAACTCTTGGGATCATGTGATTCTCTTGTCTATGCCTCCTAAGTAGCTGGGACTACAGGCACCTGCCACAATGCCCCACTATTTTTAGAGGCAGGGTCTCACTCTGGCTTAGGCTGGTTGAACCTATGAGCTCAGGGCAATCCACTTCCCTCTCGGCCTCCCAGAATGCTGGGTTTAGGTGTGAGCTACCTCACCTGGCCCTACTCCTACATTTTTATACTTATTTTTAAATATTCAATTACAGATGCTCCTTGACATACGATGTGTTTATGTCCTCACAAACCCAACATAAGTTGAACACATCATTAAGTTGAAAATGCATTGAATACCCTAATAAACCCAACATATAAGGAAACATCTTAAGTCAAACCATCCTAAGTTGGAGGCCACCTGCAATCATCTACTGTCTAACTATGACAGGGTATCCCACATCTTAATGAAGTTTGCCCTGCCGTTCTGACTCTATAAAACCCACTATTATATGTGGATATAGGAGCAAATTTAAGAAATTACAAAACACAAGGCAAGAGAATCAATGCTCAATTTCTACGACTCTTGTAGGGAATTGCTATATCAGGATGAAAAGTGACACCAATATCAATAGTTGTATACATTTCAAATCTAGATTATAAACATAAATAAGAAGGCTGTCTGCTTTTATGTTTTATACTAGACCACAGTTACTCACCATCCTCAATAAGCAACATTAATACTTTGATTTATTTTTTAGAATCCTTCATAGAAGATAATTTTCAAAGAAAATGAATTATAAAGTGCCATGAAAGGAAGAATTTACAATGAGATCTGGTTTTTTCTCTTGCTTAGAAAAAAAGCTTGCAGGGGAAACCGAGTTTGTGCATGGTAAGAAAAAAAAAAAAAGTACAAAGACTAGCTACAGGGCAGAGAACAGTCCATGCTCGCAAAAGCTGAATGAGGATGAGGAGACATGGAGTAACATTGGGATTGAAGACTCAAGTATGAAATTCCTTAACCCTTACCCAGCCAAATTTTGAAGAAAAAGAACCATCGCACTTACCTAATGGTCTGATCACGGTAGCTTCTCAAATCCTGCCCAACGCTAGCGGTTACTACTATCTAGATGGGAAAGACAGCTAAGAATCAGTTATGCCTCAATACATCACACGATAAATATAGTCTTGGTCTAAATTACTCATCACATATGCTAGAGAGTCTTTTACCTGATCAGTTTCGGCAGAAATGAAATTAACAGCTTACTAGCCCCCTGCATGTTTTTAAGACTTAATAAATTTACTTCCTCAAATGATTGAGGCAGCTAAAAATATCTACAGTGCAGTTTCTGCCAGTGGGTTTCAGATATTTCCAAACTCCAAGCTGAAGTTTTGTTTGATCTCTTTGTCTTTAAAAGCATGCTGCCTAGAAAAACAAGGAAATGTGTGTGATACTACAAGGAGTTTTTGAAAATTTCCTCTGATTCCTTGAGAGCCTTTGGGGGAAAGCAACATGGGGCTGCACGTCCTTCAGACGCCGTTGTTGCTATTTTCCCCTCCCTAAGCACCTGGCAAGGTTTTGTCGTGAAGGTTGTCAGAGGTCTCACCTGGTTTCTTTTTTGGGTCTTGAGCTCCAATGTAAGCCTGTGAACTTAAGGCACCACTTATCTTCCCTGGTGCTATCACAGGGCATAGGAAATTTGTGCTGGGCCCACCTAGATTCTCAATGACATAGCTACAGTACTGTATCAATGGAAAACTGACTAACCCAGGGTGGCACCTGTGGCTCAACAGAGAAGGGCGCCAGCCCCATATGCTGGAGGTGCCGGGTTCAAATCCAGCCCCGGCCAAAAACTGCAAAAAAAAAAAAAAAAAAAAAAGTGACTAACCTATCAGAACCAACCCAATTCAGCCATACAACTTGTTGCTTCAGAAAAGAGAATAACTCAAACCACTTGTTTCCCTGAACTAACCATTTGCTTTAAGTCATTTGTCCCTTCAGTCAAAGCAACGAGCACGGTAGTCTCACTGTGCATGTGGATTGGGGGCAGAAAGCTTGAAGCTTGCATGTATGATAGGGAGACCAGATGCGACAGAAAGAAGGACAAATGGGCAAAAGTCTACATATACCAAAAAATATACTCTTTTCTTCTTTCCACTTGGACTTTCTAATTCTTCTCTCCTGCTTCACCCTCCCATGCACCCTGCCTTTAAATGCACCTTTCTCATTGGAGGACCACTTTTACTCTTCTTGAGCTCCAAAGTCTTCCAGAATGTTCTATTGCCTTACAAGTTGAAGTCCAAATTCTGTGACTTTCGAGATCCTCCATATTCTAGCATTAAAGACATACTTGTTTTCTTCCATTAGTTTTCTACAGTCTGCAAATTTCCTACTTCAGTTAAACTGGTTTATCTGCTGACTCCCAATAAGGTATTAAAATGCCTCCTTTCTTCTCCATCTAAATTCTGCCCCAACATAGAAACCTTGTCCATGAAACGTTCCCCGAGCATCCCAGCATGAAAAGCTGTCTCTCCTCAAGGGATCAATATGAATCGTTTAGCAATTAAGCTCTCCTGGTGACACCCTTCACCTGCGTAATATTACTTCCATAAATAGCCTGTAAGTAACTTGAGCAAAGCACCTTGCATACAGCAGGTGCAAAATGAGATCTGTGGGCTTCCTCGGATGATTTGATATCTGTTTCAGGATGCAGAGCACTCAGCTCCTCCTTAGGAGGAAGCAACAAGTTATAACACCAACATAACCCTCACACAGATAGGAAGCGAAAACGTGGGCCACAGCTCTGTCACCTAACCTTTTTGAGAAAATGGACGTTCAAAAAAATCCCAGCTAACATTTTACAGACTCCTCCCAGGAAAGCAACAAGAACTGACCTGATTTCTTTTCTCTTTGGAGAAAGGAAATATGACAAACCTAAACACAAAGGGAAGACTGTGTATGATCTAATGCACAAGGCAAACAAAACGTCTCTGCCAGTTTTGTTACAGGAAAATCACAAATCAATAAGAAAAGCTGATGAGAAAACCAAGTAACCAGAAAAAGGTAGCATACTGGCATCGCGTATATTGAGCAAATGGAATTGTCTTCAATTATAACAACAGATTTGCCATAATCTGTAAAATTGGTACTGAGAGAGTTTGAAACAGTTATGAGCAATGCTTTACAGCACAAAGTAGATTAAAAAAACCTCCACCACCACCCCGGGATTATCACGTATGTTTGTTAGTTGTTATGCTTTTATTTAATACCAAACATAAAGCAATTATTTCAACTGTCAAAAACAGTCAAACCATTTCTTGGCTGAACTAACCAATAAATTTCCTTAAAAAAAAAAGTAGTTGCAGATCTGATAACATTACACAAACATGGCCCACGCTGTTTTAATATTTATCTCCACAAAGCCTGTCTCCCTAGGGGAACAGGACTGAATCGCTCAGATCACTGTGGCTATAGATCTGTCTCTAGTCTTTATTCATTCACATTATTATCGAAAGAAGCACTTTAAAAGTTAATTAAATAGAATGGGATTCTTATGATTTAAACTCCCATCTATAAAAGTTTGATTTAGCAAGTGTGTAGTTGTAATGAGTCTATCATTTACCACAAATTTGCTTTTGCAGATTTGGTTGCTCCCTGGCTTTATAGCAATGCTTAACTTTCAGTGAAAATGCTTGTATGGTTCATGATGGAGTGAGCATACAGATACCTGGCCTCCATTAAAAGAGACATCCAGTCGAAACCACTCCTTCAGAGGTACGATGAATTTAGTTTTTACAGCAAGGTCTTCTCCTTTGACAAGATGCATTTGAATATGCAAATGGCCTAAAAGGAAAATTAAAACTCATAAACATGACAAAAAATACCCAGGAGTGAATGAAGTAGATCTATACCTTTTCAACAATCGTCCTAAGAAGCTATCAAGACTCAATCCTTTTTCCTTCGAACTAAAAGCAAAACCGCAAAATGCATTTCTAAATACATCCCTTTGCCGATAAGATATTTGTTTTAAGCTTCCAGAAAAAAAAAAAGCTACATCAGAAGCCCATGCTTGGAAACCATTGGCCTTGCCAAGCTGCCACGATGACGATATCTTCCTCTTTCTAGACAGACTAATCTGTCAATAGAGCAAAAGAAAATTGCAATATTGTTATAAAGGTTCTGTTTTATACTTACCCTCTTCAGTAAGAAATATAGAAGGGGTGCCATACATCTCATTAGAATCAACAAAGTAGAGTATCCCACAGAGACTGGCCTTGCAATAATGGAGTAAATAAAGCCACAATGAAACAGTAAACCTGGAAAAGTGAAGGGGGAAAAAAATCCTGCAGATTGATATCATCCAAGAACAGGTAATTATGGTTAACAATGACTGAGTAAATTGCTTTCTTTCCAATGAAGGGGTGAATCTGCCTTCATGTTCATCATGGGAGATCAGTGTGCAAAGCCTGATTTTTGAGACAAAGGAGGTAGTCAGAGTGACTGCCAGAGACAGGAGTTAAGCTTCCCTGTACAAAACTAGCGGACATTCTACCTTGCGCCAAAAACCATGTCTTCGTCTCTTTGAGAATCTCATGTGCCTGGTATTTGAATTCTTGATTGAGCCTTATAAAGCCAGATGTAAAATAAAAATCTGGGTTTTAATGAGAGGTGATTTGATAAGAAGCTATTCTAATTTCTGTGATTAAAAGAAAGAAGCATAATTAGGGCTTTTTGAGCAATTTTGCTTCTTTCAAAGATAAAAGTCATAAAGTAGAAAAATGTATCAGCTACAAAGGGCATCACTGTGAAAATTGGGACACATATGTCCTAGTCTAATGCTCATATGAGGTTATTCAGTATCACGATTCTGGCTGCATAGTATAGAACAACTAATCTAATTACTCTATTCCTGGATCGGGGCTATTTTAATTTTTTTTTTTTAAATCGTACATCTCTGATTTTTAGAGTGAGGATAAAAGAGCAAGGGCCAACTTAACTAAGACACATTCAGCCAAGATGTGTGGTCCATTAATCACTTAGAAAAGATCTGCAGAACTCCTGCTTGATGTCACACATTGTTGTAGTAACTCAAAGATGAGGAGGTGGCAATAATTGCATTTTCTGCATGAAACATGGATCAAGGTCAAAAGAAATGCATCCATTTTCCTCCACTTACCCCAGTAACCAATTCACAGTTTGGTTTAAAGTAGCAGCAGCCTCAGGTTCTTCGGGGATACATACAAACAAGTCCTTTAGAATATTCTGGGCTTTATAATCTGGCCTCCAAATCAGTGGCACGATATGCAAACAGATGGTGCCACACAGCTCCCTCCTGACCCACCCAGCTGAGCAAGCTCATGAAGATAAGTTATTACAAGGAAGCTTTGCAAGAACATACGCTCAGTAAAGTGACTCAAGATCTTTCTACAGCGAACAGCCTGGGAAGAATTAAATCACTCTACTAAATCCATCCAGTCTGAGGTGAACCAGGAACCATTTTCAGCATCTTGAACTCAGCAGAAGAAAAAACAGATATATACTTGGGTTTGGCTGAAAATTCAGTGGAGGAGATCAGAAGTTGTGAGATTTCAGGCAGTTCATCCTGTCTTCCAAGATGGAAAAGGGAAGACTGAGGCTGCGGTCTGTACTGGCTCTGGCTGGCTGCACCCAAAACTTTGCAAGGCCTCAGTCTTCAACACCTTGCTGCCTACTTAGCTCATTCCTGGATCCCACCTATTATGGCTAAGACCAGCTGAGGGTTGCGAAGTGCAGGAATAATTCAAGACTAATTTGAGGTTTTCAGGTCCACCAAGTCTGTCTAAGCCATTTAGATTGCAACAGGTTTTGCAAAGCACCTTACGAAAGCTGTGTTCTTCCACTAGCCTGCGCTGGTCCTCAATACAACAAGCACAGCCCCACCAGCCCCCTCCTGCCGCCCATCCTTACATTGGATAATCCATCCTCTGGCGCCGCGTGGCCTCCAGCTCTCGGTTCTGAAACCTCTGGAACTTCTTTACAATGCCTGTGTTTTCTCCGCTGGAGGCATAGGGAAAGCCGAGAAGGACAGCCACATCTACAAACAGCAAAATGACTCCCTTTCAGTTCTCTCTAGAAAAGCATTCCTTCCCAGATCACACTCTTCCTAGAACCCTCTGCCCAGTTCCTATCAAACATTGAAATGAGGCAGCCTAAAATAATTGGCAAACATTTACTGAACGCTGCAGACGTGCCAGGCACTGTGTTAAGCACTTTACAGAGACCGTCTCAATTAGTTTTCCTGACAGCCCTAGGAAGCAGAGTCTATGATTAGTCCTGTTCTACCAATGAAAAGCCCAAGCTGAAGTTTAGAAAGTTAATACATCATAGAACCAAACTCAGGCTTCTATATTCTTAACCATTTTACATACTTCCCAAACTAATGCTAAGGAAAGCATTTCGAATTTGTGTTGTGACAGTAAGTTCATGTTTCCACCACACTCACTAAAGCCTAGACATCATTGCAACCATTTCATGGCCAGGTGCAGGGGGTAGCTTAAGCCTGTAATTCTAGCACTTGGAGAGGCCGAGGTGGGAGGATCGCTCGAGGGCAGGAGTTCAAGACTAGCCTGAGCACACAGGAGTCCAAGACCAGCTTGAACACAAGTGAGACCCAGTCCCTACAAAAAAAATAGGAAAAATTAGCAGGGCATGGTGGCCGGCACTTGTAGACCCAGCTACTGGGGAGGCTGAGTCAGGAAGATCTCTGGAGCCCAGGAGTTTGAGGTTGCTCTGAGTTTTGATGATGGCACTGCAGTCTAGCTTTTCTTTTCAAAAAAAGAAAAAAATGTATATATATCACTCCATTTAATCTTCATTATTATCCCCAGTCTCCAGATGAGGAAATAGAGGCCAAAATAACATTTGCCAAACAGTTGCCAACAGTTGCCAAAATAACATTTACCGTATGCTAAGCACAATTCTGGAATAATCTCACACATCTCACCGCAAATTACTTCATAGTTTGAAGTGAGTTCTTTTCTCATCCACTTTTAACAGATGAAAAACTGAGCCTCAGAGAGGATCACAGTAAGAGGTGGAGCTGCGGCTCAAACTCGAGCAATTTGGTTTCCCAATCTATGCTCTTAAAACTGCAGTGTTTGGGGGTTGGGCGGAGTTGTGTTGTTTTGTTCGAGACAGCATCTCACTCTGTTGCTCTGGGCAGAGTATCCTGGCGTCACAGCTCACAGCAACCTGAAACTCTTGGGCTGAAGTGATCCTCTTGCTTCAGCCTCTCAAGTAGCTGGGACTACAGGTGCCCACCACAATACCTGACTGGTTTTTCTATTTTTAGTAGAGACAGGACCTTGCTCTTGCTAAGGCTGGTCTGGAACTCCTGAGCTTAAGCAATCCATCTGCCTCGGCCTCCCACAGTGCTAAGATTACAGGTGTGAGTCACTGTACCTGGCCCGGTGTTTTATTTTTTTCTTTTGTGCGGACTTTCCGCGTAAACTCAACATGCTACCCTATACAAAAATTACTAACCATACACCTTAAAACTGGAAAGTCTTCCACTTTATTTCACAAACGTGGGAGAATTCTTTCCTGTAGCTGTAAAAAACATAGGGACGTCCGTAACAATTTTTAAAGGGAGAGCTGGGTTGTTTCATCTATATTTAATACCTACTGCTTTCAACAAGGCTAAGTATGAATTTCTGTTTTCCATATTCCCCCCACCAAAGGAAAAAGAATTTACTTAACTCAACCTAGGAATAAGGACACTTTTTTCTTTCTTAAAACACTCCTGGCTTTAAATATCTATGATTAAATGGCGGGAACATTCTATTTTCCTGGGCTTCTTGGAGAGAGAAGAGCTGAATTCTGTGGGAGTCATCAAATACCAACATTCGCACAAATTATAGGAGACTTGGCCTGGGTTGCTGGACGTCCCAGTTCTCATTTTCTAAGGAAAAATAATTTATAATATGGAGAGGTAACTGTGGTTCATTATATTTTGAAAATAATAAGAGCAGTTTTTAGAATTTTAGGCCCTGTGCATACACAAGTATTTAATAAACCATCCCCCCCCACCCAGTATCTATAAACCTACCTGCTTTGTTACAGGTGAAGGTACATTTGGAAATACACAAGGGTAGAAGTATCAATTCCAACAGACATAACTTTTGTTGTTGTTTGCAATTTGAGCTTAATTTAGGCACCTTGGACTTGCTGGTCTGTTACAGGAGTGGCAAGGGGGATTAGAAATGGAAATGGCGCTAATGTGTCTTTGGAATCTGGAGAAAAAAACTCACTAAAGAGACTGATATCAGATCAATCTTGGTTTGGCTTCCACCTTGTTGAGTGGAGCATAAGAGACCAGATGGCCACGTCAGACCCTTAAGAAGCCTTCTGCTAGAGATTGCTGTTGAGTGATCTAGTGTGTAGTAGAAACCATTTGTCAAAACAGAAAGGATCTGATTCTGCCCATCCCGACTCCAGTAAAAAGAGGCTTCACAAAGGAGGTTTCCAAAGTGAAAAGAGTTAAAAGTGCTTGTTGAGGTGCCTGTCCTCTGTCCAAGGATCAAAGGAAAGCAGGTCAAAGAGGACAACTTGCAGCAAAAGACTCTGAGGGAAAATCTCAGACCCAAAGATCTGATATAATTTTACACACACACACATCTTTTGTATCTGACAAAACCAAAGGGATAGTAGATTTCTTGTAAAATCTGTAGCTTCAGTACTTCTATAATTTGGAGTTCTATTGTAGCTTCCCCTCAGTATAAGATGGTCTTTCTGTTATAATTAGAAGTAATTAACAAGAATGAATTTGGGAGCTCTATAATTTGTCTAGCCCAGGATCACATACAGGCTGATTGTCTAGTAACTGCGGCTGCCTGGAGAGCTGTAACTGATTAGAACAGCCTGTCCCAGGCAGTGAATGGGGAGGAACAGCACCAGTGCCACTCACCATTAAAGAACTTGCAGGTAGAAAAACTCAGGTCCACAGAAATTTAGCTTATTTCATTTCCCCTGCATTGTGAGCTCTGTGAAGGCAAGGATCTTCCTTCCTTCACTATTCCATCCCTGCAGCCTAGAACAGGGCCCAGCACTTAACCGAGACTCCATAAACATACTTTTTGATGAATGGATGAATATAACTGTGGCCAACTCAGGATTTGAACCAATTTACTTTTTTCCCAACACTTTCCACAATGCTATAGTAGAAGCCATGTTGCCTACGCCAAATAATGACCTCTCTTCTTTCAAATCCTCTGCACGAGGAAGTTAGGATGGGAGGGAAAAAAACTTATCATCAAGACATAAACTAAAATGCTAGGAAAACAGTTCATGTTTAGAACCCTTCCTCCTTGGCTGTTTTGCTTGCATTATTTTCTCAAATTTTAGAGCAAGAAGAGTGATCCGGTATTATGGGATACAAACCCATTCATGTGGAGATTAGAAAAATGTGTCTTGTTATAGGGTGTATGGTAAAGAAGACTTAAACCCAGCTGCTCTACTACACACCAATGAAGGAGCTTTTTTTTTTTTTTTTTTTTTTTTCCCTAGAGACAGAGCTCACAGCTACCTCTAGCTCTTGGGCTTAAGCAATTCTCTTGCCTCAGCCTCCCGAGTAGGTGGGACTACAAGCGTCCACCTATTTCTTTTTGTTGCAGTTTGGCTAGTGCTGGGCTTGAACCCGCCACCCTCAGTATATGGGGCCGGCGCCCTACTCACTGAGCCACAGGCACCACCCAATGAATGAGTTTTTTATTGACCATTTCTCCCCACAAGTCCTTCCATAGAGAACCACAACTGGCATTCAGCTGCTAGCATGGCCCTGTGCAGCTATACTGGTAACTAAGACTGAAATCTTTTCTATTAACATATTGGTTAGTTAACTGATGCTGCCCTAAAATGACCATCGCCCATCCTGGCCCCTCCTTCAGGTTACAGCCAGGTCTGCAGGGGCCCCCAGAGCTATCGTGCTTCAGCACTAAGGCCAGCGCCCCAGAGGCTCACTGGAACCCCAGTCATCTCATCCCTGGATGGGGTAGGCTTTGGGGGTGGTCACAAAGCTGATTGCCTGTTCAGAGTCCTGACACAGCCACCTTGCTCTGCGGAAGGGCCTGTGTCCACGCAACAAAGCGCTTCTCCGGATGTACTTTAAAGACACCACACTGACGCTACTGAGGTCTTCAGCCACATGCGGAGAAGTGATAGTCTCAACACAGGAAACACGTGGCTGTTGCTTATAAGTTTGCTTCTGGGAAAAGGACCAGAAGACTGGGGTGGGTGGAAGCTCACTCTTTCCCCCAAACCTTTTTATACTATTTGAACTTTTTTTTTTTATAACCAGGTACATGCATTACTTTTTTTTTTTTGGCTAAGAAAGAAGAAAACCAAAGCTCAGAGTGCATTTCTGTTCGAGAAGGGAGAAAGAACATCCCGAGGCTGCCCCATCAGACCTCGGAGCCTGCTCAATCTCGGCCACCCAATCTGCTCGAAAGACCAAAGTCCAGTGGGTGAAGAAGACGGGATGATTCACATCGAAAAAATTCAACTTTAAAAAAAGTATTCCTTCTAATTTAGGAACCCGGGTTCGGACTGTATTAGCATATTTCAGAGAGGCGGCAGCGCAGCAAAGTCAAAAGAATCGGGAAGTTTGGACTCCAATTAAACAAGCTCCCTGAGTCTCTGTTTTCTCCTTTGTTAAAGGAAGGGTGAAAATAACACAGTCTGTCCCATGTGACTATTGTGAGAATTAAATGAGACAATGTGCATGGAAAAAGTGTTTTGTAAAGCAAAAAGGGCAATGCAGATGCTTGGCATTAATTAGTGTTATTACTGAAAAATTCAGACTACCATCATTAACCAGGGGAAAAAAGAAACTAGGTCTGTTTTTTTTTTTTTTAAGTGCCAAATATATAGCTTATAATTACAAAGAATATCATCGTGCCATTGATTTGAATAGTCCTGCTGTATAAACTGTTCTTTCACAAAGACAAGGCAAGCCCAGCTCCAACAGTTAATTTAACTTTCAATCATTTTGTTGTAATGGAATTTTGTTGTAAGAAATCATAATTCCAATCCACTGGATCTGAAGATGAGAACACATTTTTAGTGAAAGGAAAAAGAGAATGGAAAAGAAGAAAATCGCCATGTTCCCCTGGAGTTTCTTATCTAAGAGGGAAGATCAGAGGAAAGTTCACAAAGATAGATGCTAAGACAGAATGTTTAAGACCCGCTGGCATGGCCTTTAAGAACCTTTGAAATATGTATGATTCTAACCCACCTTTCCAGTCTTTATTTCTTGAATTGCCCATCTCACATCTGAGATTCTACCTTGGTAAAGGAAAACGCAGCAAAGGTGCTGCCAGTTCACATTGCCATACCTTGGCAGACAGTAATCAACACACACCCTTTCTCATTACATATAGACTGAGCCTCAGAATCCTTCACAACACAATGCTCTAGGCAGCCACCCACAGTTAATCCAAGGTGGCGTGTGAGATGAAAGCTCACTGCATTCCCCATGTCAAGGGATACAGGTTCGTCCTCATTCCCCCATCGGGCTGCCTTTTCTGCCCCAGTGCCATGGCCCGAGCCTTCCCTCTGCCTGTACATCCTTCCCTGCATTCCTTCTCTGACTGCAAGAAATATACTGGTCCTTCAAGTCTGCTCAAACATCATTTTCTCTGTAAAGAGCCTAGCAAAGTGCCTAACACAGAGATTGCTAGGCCTTGTTTTCAGTGAATGAATGACTTAAATAAAAATAGTTCCCTCCATTCAAAAAAAATAAGAATAATATAGAAATAGCTAGCTTCAGGCTCAGCACCCATAGCACCGTGGTTACGGAGCAAGCCACATACACTGAGGGTAGTGAATTTTAGCACGGGCCAGCTAAACAGCAATGACAACTGAAACAAAAAATAGTTGGGCGTTGTGGTGGGCACCTGTAGTCCCAGCTACTGGGAGGCTGAGGAAAGAGAATCGCTTAAGCACAAGAGTTGGAGGTTGCTGTGAGCTGTGATGCCATGGCACTCTACCAAGAGTGACATAGTGAGACTCTGTCTCAAAAAAAAAAAAAAAGAAAAGAAAAGAAAAGAGAAAAGAAAAGAGCCACATCTATGGTGCATATTTTTATCTATAATAAAAATAAAATAAAATAAAATAAAATAAAACATTAAAAAAAAAAAAAAGAAAAGAAAAGAAAAGAAATAGCTAGCTTCATGACATCATGCAGCAGTATAACCAAACGGTTACCTGTGGAGTCTGGGGACCAACTATCCAGGTTCAAATCTCAGCTCAATCATTAGTAGCTGTGTGACCTAAGACAAGCTACTCTACCTCTCCGAGTCAGTTTCTTCCTCTGTAAATACGACAGTAGAGTATTGGGCGGATTAAATTAGAGCACTGTGTAAAGCACTTAGCACAGTGCCTGGCACCTCGTAATAGTAAATGGCTGTAACATTTGGTAGCTGTGTTTACCTCCCACATAACCACCTTACATTAAAGAGAGGGATTCTGTCTTCATGTTTAAGCCTCCAGACTTGGTGAAAACAATTGGTACCTAGTAAGTGCTCGACCTTTGTTTAACTGAACTGAACATGGTACACATCACAGAAAAGGCACTGACAGAGCTTCTGGGAGGCCAGTGGTTAGAGAGATAATTTCTGATTGTGGAAACAAAACAAAATTTTTTTTTAACTTCAGGATCAGGGACGGGGAAGGGTTGGAAATGTGAGCTGGCTCTTGAATCATGGGCATGATTTTGCCAGAAAGACATAGAAGGTCGCAGCCTGGGGGGTGAGGAGGGTGGGAGGGGTGCTGGCTTGCAGGGTTGGGCTTGGAGCTGGGGTAGGGGGTCAGAAATGAGATGGTAGCAGTTGTAAAAGGAACTGTTTTAGCAAAGGGTAGGGAATCATAAACTCAAACTAGGACAGCAAAGTTCAACTCATTGGTGTTTGCAAAGCAGGATCCCTGAGCTGGAGCCCTGGTAGGTTCTGGCTGGGACACTGTGGCTTAGGCCAGAATGACAGCAGTCATGACAGCCACATGAAGGTGGGTCAACAGACCAGGTGACTCTCACAATAGGGTGTGACAGAAAGAGAGGTCCGGGTGGCGTCCAGGTCTGGGGCCGAGCCACCGGCCTACGTGGCTGATTGCTTTCTTTCTGTGAGCTCAGCCGTGACTCAGGCATACATGTGACTTGGGAGGGACAACAAATAACACCCAGGCCCCCGCCCAAGGAAACAGGCCACAGTAGGTGCAGCTGTACGTGTTGTCTGCCCGTGGCCATCTATGCCCACACGCGCAGGCTACAGCAGAGACAGGCACATGAGAAGGGTGCACAGCCAAGGCTCAGCACACACATGTCCCAAAAGGCTGCCGACTTCTCATGAGGGTTGGGTTTACCCAGCAGGGCTGGACAAAAGTCTGCTGTGCCTCTACCAAGAATCAGACCAGAGGCCTGGTTGGGGCCTAACAAAGGAGATAAGCTGCCAAGGGCTGTGTCCAGGAACATGCAGCTCTCGCCTGGGAGCCTGGACAGAGCTGACACCCCAGCCACTCCTGAGTGCCCTGCGTGGAAACTTACAAATGAAAAGGGGATGAAAGAAAGTGAGAGAGTCCTTCAGTTCAGAGGCAGGGCCATCGCAGGACACAAGGCACTTGACACACAAAACATTCTCAGAAACCCCACATCAGTGCTGGCTACAAACTGGGATTGGGACCAGACATGACAGGTGCCCTGCAGCTCAGCCCCAGTGCGTTGCTAACGCTCCTTCCTCTCACTTGACTCCCATTCATCAAGAAGCCCCTGCTAAGAACAAGCCTGAGGCTTTGCCTCCTTCCCTCCCCACAGCCCAGATCCCAAACAAAGGTAGGGGACGGGTCCTATAGTGCTGCTGCAGACACTCCACTGAGCTGTCCTTTAAACAGAGGCAAAGAGTGTGCTCCCCTTTTTTGGTAAACAAATCACAGCTGTGCCAAGAGCTGGTTTTGAGGGTGCACGGAGCTCTTCTCTGTTTTCAGTGATTTTCATTTAGAAAAGGTTTTTCTCTGCCTTATGGTTTTATTAGATTCGTTCTTACTTTGTAAGTAAGGCTCTGAAGAAGGTAGGGAGCAAAACCGCGCTGTGCCCTGGGAATCTGAAAAGGAACAGCAAACAGGGGCAGGGATGTTTTACATGTTCAGGGCATGTACAGGCGCCCTCAGAACTGAGCCAGCTCATAAATGATTTCATTTGGAAACTTCCAGCTCGCAATTCAGTCATTCTTCAGTGAGAAATACGGGATTTGCCAAACATGAAATGAAATCATTAAGCCCTGACAAAGTCAGAGGCAAAGCCAAAGTGTGGCTGTGCAGGCCCCGTGCTTCCTTCTCGTTAACAAATTAGGTGGCCCCGAGGAAGGTGGTACAGCCAGGGGCTAGCGTGGAGCCCTGCCTGAGAGAAGGGTGCAACTGATCGTGAAAATGCACGTGGCTTGACTTATCCCAGACATTTAATTAGTCCGTCCCACTGTGCCCCCACCGTGCGCGCAACACAGAAAGGAATTTGCCTTTATCTTCTTGGTATATTTAAAGCACAGCATAAGCCAAACACAGAACAGCTATTAAAATGAAATGTAGGGCTGGGTGCAGGGGGTGGCAGGCCCAAGCACTCTGGGAGATCCAAGCTGGTGGAATGCCTGAGCTCAGACGTTTGAGACCAGCCCCAGCAAGAGCGAGACCCCCGTCTCCATTAAAAATAAAAAAACTAGCCAGGCATTGTGGCAGGGGCCCATAGTGGATGATTTGAGCCTAAGAGTTTGAGGTTGCTGTGAGCTATGATGCCACAGCACTCTGCCCAGGGTGACAAAGTAAAACTCTGTCTCAAAAAAAAAAAAAAGTACGATTGAATTATATGGAATTACATGTTCGTACACCCACACATAGGAGTGCATGTGAAAACTGGTGAACTCTGAAGGTCTGTAGTCCAGTTAGCATATTAGACAAACATCTATGCTGGCTCCCCCGCCGTGATACTATACCACAGTCATGGAGGGTGCCAGCACTGGAGAAGCCAGGCGGAGGATACCCAGAACTCTGTACTATATTCACAACTTTCTGTGAATCTATAACTATTTCAAGATAGTTTTTAAGAGTATCGAAAGTGCTAGTTCAAAGCAAATGGCCTCTGGCCAAATGAAATGTACGGTTGTGAAATCCTTTACATTCTCATCACAGCAACAAGATGTCACCACACCCCAAAGACAGCTTGACAGAAACATGTCCCAAAGGTGACAAGAAATGGATCTCTAGCGGAAGAACTTAGAGCGTGTGTCCTTAAGTCACCTTGTGCTACACCAGTCCTGTTGAGGACGAGGGGCTATCAGGCATGTGCTATGAAAGGGTCTATTGCCACAGGCTGGGAGATTTCTTCCGCCGGCCAAGCCTGCCTAGGGATCTGGTGACAGGAACTCTAGGACCAAAGTCCCAGAAGCTCTGCCCCCAGCCCACAGGTTCTCAAGTTTTAGGATGCATCAGAGCGGGAAGGAATGTGTTCAGAACGCTGATTTCAGGGCTGAGCTCCCACAGATCCTGACTGAGTGGGAAAACTGAGGGGGCCTGGGAATTTGCATTTCCCACAAGAGCACTAGGTGATTCTGTCACAGGTGGTCACAGGACCACACTTTAGGAGACACCGCCTAAGAGTCTCAGGGTACAGAAAAGAGCAGCCAGACACTCAGCAGGCATGGAAAGAGGTGGCCCTTGTACCCCTGAAGAGAACTTCAGAGCCCTGCTCTCGGTGTGTGCTGGAGACCCTCCAGCCCGGTGCCTCAGGGACCCTCTTGTCCTGGTCCTGCCTAGGCTGTGACCATGTGGCATTTAAGAAGACAAAATGCCAAACATGGACTCAACCACCATCATAGCTGCTTTTTACCTGTGTACTGGTGATGGGCTCAGCGCTCCCATCTCATTTAACCCTCACGACACTGCTCTGGTTACAGACAGGAAGACTGAGGCTCAGGGAGTCCCAATGTTATATGGGTAGAAAGTGACAGAGCAGGCCTCAAACTCAACCACAGAGGATCATTCTGTGACACAACCTCCCTGTCTGACACAGAGGTTCCTTCTGGTTCTCATCTTGCCTGCTTAAAAATAACAGAAACCACCGAGGACTGGGGGGGAAGGGGAAGAAGGTTTCCCAGTCCTTGTTTCCGTGGCGTTAATACTCCATTCCAACTTAAAGCAGATCTGAACCACTAAAGGTCTCCCTTCCAAGCCCACTGCGTTCCTCCCTCCTTTTCACCTTCCATCCAATTCTCTCATAATCCTTCTCTTCTCTTCCCCATTTCATTTTTTCCCTCCTGTCTCCAAAGTCCAAAATGACAGCCTCAGTGTGTTCCTTCACTTTTCTTGTGTCCCCACGCCTAATGCAAGAATGTTCCCTCGGCACCCTGCTACCTACGCGACAGACTACCTGAAGCAAGGAAAATTAGGTTCCTGCCAAGGCAGAGGGCCTACCATTTTCCAGAGGACACTGTGGAATCTTATTTGCCTGAAGGTTCCAAATATAATCCGTGTTCCACTCAAGGCACACTCGATGATCTTTGAAAGGCCGTTCAAAAGGCGGGACTGTGTTCAGCAGAGTGTAATTCTTTGCTACGGCGTGGAGCAAATGCTCGTCCCATTTAACACTGGAGCCTCCAGTGCTGTATTTGTGAGTAATCCAGGCACGCAGTATCACCGCAGACACCGAGATGGAGTGTCTAATGAAATAGTCATCTCTGTACACCATGATGCTTGGAAATTTCACACGGACTACTTGGGTCCTGCTGGTGTGAAGGTGTTTTTCGTTCTTCCACCTTTTTTTGTACACGGGAATGCTACTTCTGAACTCCGATGAAACGACCGCTTCTAAATTGACAACACAAGGCTGGGAGCATAAATACTCAACCGAGACTTCAGAAACATTGCGGACATTTCCTTCAAAGACTGTAAAATAAATAAAGTCTTGGTAAGCCACGCTCTGCTCAGCTTTGGGTATCACTGATGTCGTCAGAGAAGTCTGCCTACCCAAAGAGGGCATGAAATTCTGAAAAAGAGAAAAATAAAAGTAAGACATGCAGAAAGTTCAAAATTGTTGTAATAAGAGATGATGTGAATCATTATTTTCCTGGGATAAAAAAGTATCAACTTAAATAAAGCAATAAAAGAAAAGATGTTGAAACCAGCATGGAACATTGGAGAAAAACGGACAAACGCAAAGAGAGATTAAGTCACATAAACTCTCTTCCCCAGACTCACTGGCATCTGCTAATCAAAATGTGACTTTTTTTTTTTTTTTAGCAAAGAGGGATTTTTATTTTTTTTTTATTAAATCATAGCTGTGTACATTAATACGATCATGGGGCACCATACACTGGTTTTATAGACGGTTTGACACATTTTCATCACACTGGTTAACACAGCCTTCCTGGCATTTTCTTGGTTATTGTGTTAAGACATTTACATTCTACACTTAGTAAGTTTCACATGTACCCTTGTAAAATGCACCGTAAGTGTGGTCCCACCAATCACGCTCCCTCCTCCAATCCTTCCCCCTCCTTCCCCTCCCTTTCCTCCTTCCCCCTATTCTTGGGTTATAACTGGGTTATAGCTTTTATATGAAAGCCATAAATTAGTTTCATAGTAGGGCTGAGTACATTGGATACATTTTCTTCCATTCTTGAGATACTTCACTAAGAAGAGTATGTTCCAGCTCCATCCATGTAAACATGAAAGAGATAAAGTCTCCATCTTTCTTTAAGGTGTATAATATTCCATGGTGTACATATACCACAATTTTTTAATCTATTCATGGATCAATGGGCACTTGGGCTTTTTCCATGACTTAGCAATTATGAATTGGGCTGCAATAAACATTCTGGTACAAATATCTTTGTTATAATGTGATTTTGGGGTATATACCTAGTAGAGGAATTGTAGGATTGAATGGCAGGTCTATTTTTAGATCTCTAATTGTCCTCCAAACATCTTTCCAAAAGGAATGTATTCATTTGCATTCCCACCAGCAGTGTAGAAGTGTTCCCTTTTCTCCACATCCATGCCAACATCTCTGGTCTTGGGATTTTGTGATATGGGCTAATCTTACTGGAGTTAGATGATATCTCAAAGTAGTTTTGATTTGCATTTCTCT
>CAUYPK010011702.1:0-24042 GCA_963574355.1 Loris lydekkerianus | reverse complement strand
TGCAAAAAAAAAAAAAAAAAAAAAAGAAAAAAGAAAAAAAGAAAGAAAGAAAGAAAGAAAAAGAAAAGAAAAGGCAGGAGCAGTAGCAAAGACCTAATTGCCAGGGACCACGAACCAATCAGGAAGCGGGAGGGCCCAGTTGGATCCGCCCATAGAGGAGCGGTTCCCTTCCTGTCTCCGCCTTGCCGGGGGGGGGGGGGGTATGTACCTGGTGCTTCTTAAGACCTTCTCAACGGGTGCAGAAAGGCTCGAAGTTCTGGGACCTGGAGGCTCTGGAGTCTGAGGGGCTCAAGGTTCAAGTTCTGACTTTGACCCTTGAGCATCCCTGGCTCCCCCTGGGCAATTTATATTCGGCTGGAACTCTGCAGAGCCCCCCTGAAGCGCAGCTTCATTGGAAACTGCATCCTCTTTGAAGTTGCTAGTTTTGTTTTAAGGGGCATGAAGGTTTGCGTACATATCCCACACCACTAGCTAATTTTCCCAATCTTCCAGGCTAATGGCCTCTCCTGGAACTTCTGAGAACCTCAGCTGAGATTGTACCTGAAATCCACTGGCACCCGGTTTTGAGTGCCTGGGAGTAGCAGAGATCAGAGACCATCAAGCCAGAAAATTCTGGTCTCCAGGGGGCGCCCCCTTGTTGAGCCATCTGTTCGCGGCTGGGGGAAGTCTGGCAGCTCTCACTGAGGCGCCTTGGCCTCTTAAGAACCGCAAACCATCAGCGTCCCGTCCCAAAGACAGTTCTTCCTGTCGTCTAACCTTGGGCGCCAGTGTCTTACCTGCTCAGCGGACCTGATGGTGTTTGCCAAGGGCTGGAGACTGGCCCAGAAGGGCAGGGGGGCGGGAAGGACAGGCCCGGAGCCCGAGGGGCGGAACGCGCGGGCGGACGGGGCGGCCCGGGCTGGGGCACCGCCTCGGTGCCTCCGCGCACACCCGGAAGCGGTGCAAGAGGAGCGGAGCCTGGCCAGCGTGGGAACCAGGCCCGGCCGAGGTGGCCAGGTTAGTGCAGAGGGTGAGTGGGCTTCCTGTGCAGGCAAGAGCGGAGGCGGATCTTGTCGCCTGAGCGTGGGCACAACGCAGTTATCACTCGTAGCTGCCCCACCCAGCTGGCGGCAGAGGCCTATTGGTCTGTTTTTGTGGGAAGTGGGGGTGAGTAGGGGACTTGATCCCCACACAGGTTCCTTGTCCCAGCCGAGGATTTTCAAGGTGGGGCGGGGGGAAGGAGAGGGCCCTGCAGGTGAGAGGGCGGCGGGACTGATTATGAACACTTCTATGAACCGAGATCCCCTGACCGCTTTAGCCCAAACGACATGCGAAGGTGGGCTAGTGGGAAGCAGGAGAGCACCAGAGCAGCGCGGCTGAGTAGGGGCTGCGCCCGACTGGTCGCAGGGAGTCGCCAGCTTTTAGTCATTGTGCCACTCTCGCAGGCCGTCCCCGCCCACCCAGCCAGAGGTGGGCTGCTCTGGGACCGTTGTGTTAGTGGGGTGAGGGGCCTGGGTCGCCCCCGGTGGTAGGGGCAGTTGTTCTTAGGTCTGTACCCCAGTGTCGCGCATAGTCTTCGCCCACTAAGCGTTTTCTGGACTCAGTCTGAAAGCCTCAGCCCCGCCCGAAGAGGGGCGGACTCAGGGTAGGTGGGGCACGGGGCTTCCCAAGGAGGGGGACCCTGTGGAAGGACAGATAGGAAGGAGTTGCCAAGGATACGAGGGAAAACTTGGCCCGGTCTTGTCTCTACCTTGTTAACGGAACTGTCCACCTCCAATGCTGCCGACTTCCCCTAGTTGTCGTGTACTAGTATGGCGGAGCATACCCCATCTCCAGGCTCCAGTACTCCCTGGCAGGCCTGATGGGCAGTCTCGCGTCCCATTTCATACTCACTTCCTTCCTTTGGGGTGAGATCACATCCATCAGGTCAATGTTCCCAAGTCTGGGGTCCCCGGGGCCACTGTCTCAGGCCACACACCCCCACCACCTCCCACTTGTCCCACCTCCTTGACTGGCTCAGCTAATGCTCTTGGACCCAATTGTCACCTGCAAAGTTCCACTCCATGTGTTTTTGTTTGTTTTATTTTGCTTTTTAAGAAAAACATTTATTTTGCCTTTTTTTTTTTTTTCCAGACAGAGTCTCCCTCTGTCTCCTGGGCTAGGGGGACTAGAATGCAGTGGAATCATCATAGCTTACTGCAACTTCACACTGCAAGCAATTTTTCTGCCTCAGCCTTCCAAGTGGCTGGGGCTACAAGCGCTTTTCACTTGGCTAATTTTTTTATTTTTTTGTAGCGATGAAATCTTGCTCAGGTTGGTTTAGAACACTTGACCTCAAGTGATCCTTCTGCCTAGGTCTCCCAGAGTGCTAGGATTTACAGGTATGAGCCATCACACCTGGCCTTACTTTGCCTTTTTAATACAAAAGAAATGTATCTACATAAAGTATTAAATATAGCTAAATACAAAGACGTAAAAATCACCACAAATCCTTTCCCTGTCCTTCCATCCTACCCAGCAATAAACACAATACTAGCTTCCTGTTAATTTCCAGACTGTCATTTTGGGTAAATGGACAAGTTTTAATATGTTTTCTATGAGAAGACCTGAGGAGTGGGGGTGCCAAAGGACATATCCCTTATACTCAAACCTAGAGTAATGCCATCACCAGATATCGTTTCTCTTGCCGGGGGCTCGGTGATGCTGCAGAGCTCCTGCTCAGTTATGCTCTCAGCTTTGGCCCTTAGGTTAGGGCATTGGTTCTCAACCTTCCTAATGCCGTGACCCTTTAATACAGTTCCTGTGGGTGGTGAACCACAAGTTGAGAACCATTGGGTTAGGGTCTGGGGGAAGATTGAAATGCAGCCTCTGCTCTGAGCTCAGACTCGCTCCTGAACAATGTACAAGGCTATAGTCCTGGTTCCTTCTTGTACCTTCTCCCCTGAATGTCCCTGTTCCTCATGTAAATAGGTGCCAGCTTAGGCCACCGCATCTGTCCTGCCCATAGCTGGAGCTCAACACCCCTCCTAGCCCCATATATGTAAATGCTGAACACCACAGAGTACAGGACTGTGACTGATGGGACAGGAGGTAAGGCCTTGAGCCCACAACTCTAGGAAAAGGGTGAGAATTTGCCTTAGCTAAGGTGAGGAGGAAAAGGCAGGGCAGTTCTCCACCTGCCACCCATGGGTCAGTAACTGGGAGACTACTAAGCTGTAAGTTAGTGCCATGGTTCTCTGGCTGGGAATTTTGTTTCCATGGTTTAGGGCTAGTGTTTTTTTTTTTTGTTGTTGTTGTTGTTGTTGTTGTTTTGGTTTGATTTTTTTGTTGCCCACACTAGAGTGCAGTGACATGATCATAGCTTATATCATAGCTGCAACCTTACTCTATCTCCTGGGCTCAAGCAATCCTCCTGCCTCAGCCTCTCCAATAGCTGGGACTATAGGTGTGCACCACCAATCTTGGCTAATTTTTCTATTTTTTATTTTTATTTTTTTATTTTTAGAGATTGGGACCTTGACTCTATCTGGACAGGGAAGGAATCTGTAGAAGAAAAATTTGAGTTGGATAAGACAAGAGTCCAACTCCAAGAGTTTTATAACAAAGGGAATGATTTAATTCATATATCTGAAAAATCTAGGTGTTAGAAACAGCTGGATCCTGGGCCATGGCATGGGTAGGAGTGTACCTCTATCTTTTGGCTCTGTTTCTTTCTGTGTTTCTCTTATTCTCAGATTCTTCCCAAGAGCTGGCAAGGAGACCTACCCTTCCTTTCCTCCAATTCAGCCCCAAGAGAAGGGAAATTAGTACCTCTTTTCTATTAGTCCAGTCGGAGTTGCAGAGTTGATTCTCATTGGCCCAACTTGAACTAGTCATTGCAGAAGGGTAAATAGATATGCAAATTAGCCAGGCTTGGTACACACACCCAGACCTAGAGGTAGGGAGTGGGACACAGGCACATGGATTGAGAAGAGAGAGGAGGGAAGTCCACAAAGGTAAGTCAAGTGTTGGGGAGAGATCTGGATAAATACATACTACAGGTGTCCTTTGAACGAAGCCAGTAGGTTTAGTGGGAATGCGGGTAAGAGAACCTAATGGTGGGGCAGGGCCCTTTCAGTGATACTGGGGGCTCAAGTTCAGGACATGGATCTGGATGGCTCTGGGGCATGGGCATGGGCATGGGCACCATCCAGAATGAAGATATCTCCTATCAACTTTGTAAGAGAGGCACACTGGCCTGAGCAGGAGGCAGAGAAGCCCCACTGCAGGATCTACCTCTACTTTCCCTCCACTGGGGCCCAAGACTCTTTCTCTGAGGGCTCTGTGCAGAGTCAGAGGCACAAGGGGCTGCCTGTGAGACAGTGACTTTTGTCCCAAGTGTGCCAGCTAGTTGAGCCTAAGCCTATCATGAAGGAGACAGCTGAGCCACATGGGACTAGACAGTCTCCATGGCTGGGGGATGACCTGGATGCCTGACTGTCTACATCTCTAGGAGGTGAGATGGCGGCTGGGCAAAATGGGCATGAAGAGTGGGTGGGCAGTGCTTACCTGTTTGTGGAGTCCTCGCTGGACAAGGTGGTCCTGTCGGATGCCTACGCACACCCCCAGCAGAAGGTGGCAGTGTACAGGGCTCTTCGGACTGCATTGGCAGGTGCGTTGGGGGGGAGGGGGGTGGATGTGGACAGGAAGAGGTGACCTGGGGCCTTTTGTGGGGCAGGGCAGGGACTGAGGTTCCAGGTCCTTGGTAAGCCTGGGCATAAACACCATTAGGGAAAAGATTTGGTGGGGATGGGGGGTGGAGAGTGCTGGGCAGGGAGGCAGAAGACTCCAGCTGTGTAGGCTCCTTCTCTGCTTATGGCTTGTGTGACCTTGAGTATAGACATGTGTTCCGTGTCCATGTATGATCAACCTACTTGTGCACTAACACTGCCCACCTCAGACCAGCCGGCCCCCTCCTTTCTACTAATTGGCTATCTTTCTTTCCTCTTTTCCTCTCACTGCAGCACTCCTTGCCCAAGACCCCTCCCCACACCTACCCTTCCAGTCCCCCTTTCCCATCTCAGTGCAGAGGCCACAGGAGGCTGAAGCAGTTTGGGGGATCTGTTCCTGGCCCCAGAGCAGCGGCAGCCCCTCTCCTTCCTGGGCAGCAAGATCCTCACTTGGTAGAGGCTGAAGACTTGAGACCTCTTGCCGCTCTTCTGTCCGGCGGGCTGCCTGCCTATGGGGCTAGGCTGTCGGGGGCACAGGTCCTTTCCTATGCTGCAAAGTCATTCCCCTTTGTCTACCCTAATATGAGGTGTCAGAAATGGGGCTAGGTGGCAGTCACTCTGTCTTGGAGTGCACCTGTGATAGGTTTTTGACTTCCTTCTAGGTTATTGCTGTTTGCATCCCAATTTTGTTTCCCAGCTGGGTACTCTAGGGTAATCGTGCACACCAGATCAGGGGATGGGGACGGGGGATCGCCTCTCCTACGGCCCCTTGGAGAAGGGCCGCTCTTGGGGATCGCTGGACCTGACTGCCCGCCTCCGCAGAAAGCGGCGGGAGCCCGGAGGTGCTGCAGATACTCAAGATACACCGCAGCGATCCGCAGCTCATAGTGCAGTTGCGATTTTGTGGGAGCCAGTCCTGCGGACGCTTTCTCCGCGCCTACCGCGAGGGGGCACTGCGCGCCGCGCTGCAGAGGGGCTTGGCGGCCGCCCTGGCTCATCACACTGTGCCGCTACAACTGGAGCTGCGGGCCGGCGCGGAGCGGCTCGACGCTGTGCTGACGGATGAAGAGCATTGTTTGAATAGCATCTTAGCTCAGAAGGTGCGGCTGGCCTGGGGTCAGGATGGGGTAGGGCGGGAATTCGTGCCGAAAGCCTCACTGACTGCGCACTCCTTCCCCTAGCCCGACCGGCTCCGGGACGAGGAGCTCGCTGAGCTGGAAGATGCGTTCCGGAATCTGACGTGCGGTTTAGGCGGCCACGGTGGCAACACGGAGGCAGCTCAGGGTTCTTCGCAGTCCCCGGTCCCCTCTCTCTCGGAGAAGGCACCGCCACTGTCTGGTCAGATTTTTCTGTTCCAGGGTCAACCCATAGGTGAGGGTTAGGATTAGGCATACAGGGAATTTGGAGCGGGGAGGAGCATGGGCTGGGCGGAAATGGGAGGGTGCTGGCTCCGGGGTGTCCCGCGTTCACCTGCTTCCCCTCTTACTCCGCAGTGAACCGGCCGCTGAGCCTGCAAGACCAGCAGACATTTGCACGGTCTGTGGGCCTCAAATGGCGCAAGGTGGGGCGCTCACTGCAGCGGGGCTGTCGCGCCCTGCGGGACCCGGCTCTCGACTCGCTGGCCTATGAGTACGAGCGTGAAGGGCTGTACGAGCAGGCCTTCCAGCTGCTGCGGCGTTTCGTGCAAGCCGAGGGCCGCCGCGCCACGCTGCAGCGCCTGGTGGAGGCGCTGGAGGAGAACGAGCTCACCAGTCTGGCAGAGGACTTGCTGGGCCTGGCCAGTCCAGATGACGGCTTGGTCTAGGCCAGGTGCTCAGCCGGGGGTTTGGAGCACCTGGATGACACTAGGGTCCCTTCTGCTGCTATCCAGGGGCCCCTGTCTATGCACAGGACTCTGAGACCACACTTACAATCTCACTTGCCTCTCTGCTGGAGCTGCTGGGACAGAGTTGACTGTTGGGGTACACCATGGGGGATTCTGCCCCCATACCCACCCAGCAGAAGGACTTGAAGCTGATGTTTACTTCTTCACTCATTAAACACCTGGCCCCTGGGTATCCTAGGCACCATCCTGGGTGCTGCAGATGCTGTGGTGAGCAAGATAAACGATTCCAGCCTGCCCCCATCTCACACACAGTGTGGGACCAACATTATTAAGCAATGGAAATAAAGTGTAACCCTTTTTTGATGTGAGGTATACCAAGAGTTGTGTGAACATGAAGGAGGAGCCTAACCCAGACTGGGGGTTGGGCTTCTAGGAGAGATGAGAGAGGGGTGTGTGTCGTGGGGGTGCTGAGAGAAAAGCTGTGCTCTGGGCACAGCCAGCCTCAGGTGAAGCCTTGAGGCAGGTGAGAAGGAGGATGTTGGAACACAAAGTTTAGAGTGGCTGGATGTGGAGGTGAGTGGATTTGTTACAAGGTCAGTTGCTAAAGCAGATAGAGTGAGGGCTGGTAAGCCATTTTACAGAATGCAGATTTTATTTTTGTTTAATTTACTTTTAGAGACAGGGTCTCACTCTTTTACCCAGGCTGGAGCACAGTGGTGCAATCATAGCTTATGCAGTCTCCAAGTACTGGCTCAAGAGATCCTCCTCTCTCAGTCCCTCAAAGTGCTGAGATTATAGGCGGAAGCCAATGTGCTTAGCTAGCTAGTTATAAAATCCGGGCCAGTGAAAAGCCTCTGAAGGGTTTCAGGAGGGAAGACTGGAAGGCTGGTGAGGAGAGAGGAAGGGAGGGAAGAGAAGAGAGAGAGGAGAGATGGTAGAACAGGCTGTGGGGCAGTGGCAATAGAAATGGAGGAAAGAGACTGAACACAAAGAGCTGTTGGGAGGAAGAATGACAGACCTGGTGACACTGATGGAGGGTAGGACTGCCTGCTGGGATGGGGGTCCCGGGGAAAGCTAAATGCTTGCTCCATCTGGGACAAGTTGGGCATGATGGGATACCCTTGGAGAGAGGGTAAGGGAAGCTGGTCTGTAGTTCTGAGTTGAGAAGAGGCAAAGCAACAGATCATAAATTAACAGGTGGGGGTGGTCCCTGGGAGAGGTCCTGAAGTACACCAACCAGAAAAGGGACAGCCTATAGAGAAAGGAGGAAAACCAGGAAATAGGGAAGCCAGGAGAATACCCACCTGCTGTAATGGAGGCTGCTGATCAGTTAAGACTGAGGACTGTGCAGTGGATTCTCCTAAAATGAAGTCCAAGGTAGGGACTCATCCTGGAACATGATGGGAATAGCACAAAGCTGTACTGTAGGAAGCAGTGGGTGGTGAGACAGTGGAGAAAGCCAGAGTAGAGGACTCCTGACTAGTCTGTGGCCATAAGGATTGGTGTTTTAAGGGAGAACATTGGTGGGAAGATGCCCTCAATAGGAGCAGACACAGCCCTTGGGAAAAGAATGGTGCTGAGTAGGATGGGAGCTGTCTCCAGCAGCCTGTTCTCATGGACACTAGTGGGGGGCGGGGGCTGTGTACTCCAAGTTTCATGACATGGGCTTGGACCCAGAGACTCTGAGTCTTCAGTAAAAAGAGATGATGGCTCGGCGTCCATAGCACAGTAGTTACAGTACCAGCCACATACACTGAAGCTGGCAGGTTCAAACCCGGCCTGGGCCAGCTAAAACAATGACAACTGCAACAAAAAATAATCAGGTGTTGTGGCAGGTGCCTGTAGTCCCAGCTACTTGGGAGGCTGAGGCAAGAAAATCATTAAGCCCAAGAGCTGAAGGTTGCTGTGAGCTCTGATGCCACAGTACTCTACCCAGGGTGACAGAGTGAGACTCTGTCTCAAAAAAGAAAAAAAAAAGAAAAGATAAGAGCTGGGCAAGGACTCAGCTCAATGTCAGAGCACCTCTTTGCCCACCTGGATCCCAGATCAAACCCTTACCAAAGGCTTCCTCCAGGAGCCCCAACCCCACCCCCAAGCTGTGCCTATCCCTGCCAGCCTACTCTGGCCTGTAATGGCACAGGCATGGTCATTTCTTCTACCCAAGGAAAGCTCTGCTGGGGACTAGATGACTCAGAACTGACCTGGGATCAAGTCTGTCAGTCCTTGAGCAGACAGGCGGAAGTGCTTCCTAGTGAAATGAAAGCAGGGTGAGATGGGTGAGAGGGGGTAAGGAAGCACAGAGAAAAGAATCCTGAATTCCAAGACAGGGGTGGAGAGAACAGGGGAGTGGGGAGGGACAATCCTTCCTGCCTGAGATCCTAGCATGTTATTAGCACTTATCTTGCTGAAGAGCAGTGTCCCTATCTGCAGGGTTGTGAAGACTCTTACGAGCAGATTTGTCTGTGTGCGTGCAAGGAGTAAGGAGGCAGCCGTGTGTCCCAGGGCAGTTTATGTGCCCTGCCTGGTGGAACTAGGACTGCTGAGGGGAGGTGCTCCAAAGGAACGGCGGTGATAGGCGGGGATAGTGGCTAAATCGCTGCCCAAGACACTTGACCCCAGGAATTTGGGACTGACCGCTGGGGGGCGGGGCTTCCCGGCAGTCCAGCCCCGCCCCACTCCTGAGAGGCCTGGGTGGGGGTGGAGGGGGATAACTAGAGGATTTGCCATTTTTTTCAATCCATGGAAGGGTAGATTTAGGGAGTCTGAGCCATCATCGAAACCAGGCCTTCCCAGCGAAAATTGTCCGTTAGGAGGATGCCTCTCAGGGATTAGACTCACTCCGAGATCACGCTCCCGGCGCAGGGGCGGAGCTGAGCTCCAGATGTCCTGGCGCGCACAGCTGGAGGGTCACGTGGCACAGCCGGGTCCCCCTTCCTGCCAACGTTGCATTTGGCCCAGGCCCCGTCCATGGCCGCCCTTGGGACCCTGCGCTGAGCCCCGGAGCATCCGGGGCTGCGCCGCTCCCGAGGGTCGAGCGTGAGTTGGGATCCCGGGGATCGACACTGGGTGGAGGTCAGGGAAAGGTAGAAGGGATTCAGCCTCAGTGCTGGGAAAGCGGGCAGGGGTGGGGCTGAGGTTCCGTGGGTCCCTGCTCCGTCCTGGGCCGGAGCTGAGGATAGGGGGAGCTGGTTACAAGGGGGAACTTTTTGCCCTTTCAGGCTGCTAGTCCCAGCGAGTGCGCCAGGGCCCAGAGCAGGAGTACGAAGAGAGGGAACAAACCGCCCATAGCTGGAGACCCCTGGGGTGTGGCTGCCGGCCCCTCCTCTCGGGAAGGGCGGAGCTGGGAGCTGCAGCTGCTGCCGACTCGGGAGTCCTTGACTGCGACTCTTCGAAGGGGAGGTGGGCACCGGCCACGCGGACATGAGGCGGCGGCTTCGCTTACGGCGGGACGCGTCGCTCACGCTGTTCCTCAGCACGGCCCTTGGCCTCCTGCTCTACGCGCAGCGCGATGGCGCGGCCCCGACGATGAGCTCGCCGCGTGCACGAGGGAGGGCGGCACAGAGATCCACCCTGGGGCCCCGCACGTTCCAGGTACCGGACGTGGGCGCAGCCCCTCCGGCCTACCAAGAAGACACGCCGGCCCCGCCCACACCCACCGGCTCCTTTGACTTTGGCAGCTACTTGCGTGCTAAGGACCAGCGGCGCTTTCCGCTGCTTATTAACCAGCCACGCAAGTGTCGTGGCGATGGCGCACCGGGCGCCCAGCCTGACCTGCTCATAGCTGTCAAATCAGTGGCAGCAGACTTCGAGCGGCGCCAAGCCGTGCGCCAGACATGGGGCGGTGAGGGTCGCGTGCAGGGGTCGCTCATACGCCGTGTGTTCTTGCTAGGAGTGCCCAAGGGCGCAGGCACAGACCAGACAGTCACCATGGGGGCGGGCATACGAACGCACTGGCACGACCTACTGCGTGCTGAGAGCCGAGCATATGAGGACATCCTGCTCTGGGCCTTCGACGACACTTTTTTCAACCTCACGCTCAAGGAAATCCACTTTCTGGCCTGGGCCTCAGCCTTCTGCCCCGACGTGCGCTTCGTTTTTAAGGGCGATGCTGATGTGTTCGTGCACGTAGGGAACCTGCTCGAGTTCCTGGCACTGAGGGATCCGGGTCAGGACTTGCTTGCTGGTGATGTGATTGTGCAGGCACGGCCCATCCGTGCACGGGCCAGCAAGTACTACATCCCTGAAGCTGTGTATGGCCTGCCAGCTTATCCGGCCTATGCTGGTGGCGGTGGCTTTGTGCTTTCAGGGGCCACACTGCGCCGCCTGGCCAGTGCCTGTGCGCAGGTTGAACTCTTCCCCATCGATGACGTCTTTCTAGGCATGTGCCTGCAGCGCCTGCGGCTCACCCCCGAGCCTCATCCTGCTTTCCGCACCTTTGGCATCTCCCAGCCTTCAGCAGCACCCCATCTGCGTACCTTTGACCCCTGCTTTTACCGCGAGCTGGTTGTAGTGCATGGACTCTCTGCTGCTGATATCTGGCTTATGTGGCGTCTGCTGCATGGGCCACAAGGACCAGCCTGTGCACATTCACAGCCGGTTGCTGCAGGCCCCTTTCGATGGGACTCGTAGCCCATTGGATCCATCCCAGCCCAAGCTCCTCTCAAGACTAAGGATGGGGCTGGGCACCGTGGCTCTCACCTGTAATCCCAGCACTCTGGGAGGCCGGAGGCAGGTGGATTGCCTGAGGTCAGGTTTCCAGACCAGACTGAGCAAGAGCAAGATCCCATCTCTGAAAATAGCTGGGCGAACTCAGGAGGCTGAGGCAAGAGAATCAATCGCTTAAGTCCAAAAGTTTGAAGTTGGGAGAGTGACAAAGTGAGACTCTCTCTCAAACAAACAAACAAACAAAAAAGAGAGACAGACTGAGGATGGAGTGGGAGAGAGTTTGCAGGGAGTTCCCAGGTGGTTTACTGCAATGTATGTGGTTCTTCCCCAGATCTCCTGGTCTCTGCCTCCACAAGATCCCAGGGAGTGGAGATTGAACTTGCCTCCTGTGGGCCCAGCCTGCTGGGAGCCAATCTGGAACTAGTATAATGGTGATCCTTTGAAATAGCCAGGAGTGACGTGGTGGAGGACCTTCTCTTGTCCAACAGGCTCCAGGATAGTAGACATGTTTAGTTCCCCTAGTAGCAAATGTGTGTTTTGGTGGGTGCCAGGGGCTCATGGAATCCTACCACACTCCCTCGTTTAGAACTCCTAAAATGACCAGACACATGCAGGACTCCACAAAGCCAGACCTCACAGGGCGGTATGAAGGGGAGGCGTGGCTCTAGCCTTGACTGACCCGGCAGACTTTCTGCCACAGCCCAATCTGAAAGTAGACGGATTGGTTCCCACCTGCTCCTCTAAAATTAGACTCCCAGTCCTGCCCAGGTCTTTAGATCTTGCCCCTTTGAAGTCTGCTTTCCTGAAGCCAACCTCTCCTGGGCTCAGGAGGACAGAACCATGTATAGGGACACCCTCACAACTATGCCAATCTCTTACTGGAGGCTGTACCATCCCCTTCAGAGGACCCAAGAACACTTTCCCTAAGACCCCTCCACTACTAATTTCTCTTTATCCTTCAATAACTCCCTTCCTCCAAAAACTAACACACTTATTTTTAGTACAAACATCTCAGCAATAGCGTGTGGGGGCCATTGCTGAGAGCACAGGTGCTTTATTGGAGGGGATGTGGGGAATAAGGAAGGTTCCCCCATTGCAGGAGGATGGAAACATTCCTGGCTGCCCCCAACAACAGGATGTGTAGGGCTCTCTGGCCAGGTCAGTCCACATGGGAAGACATAAGTCAGTCAGACAGTCACACAAGCCTGGCTATAGGCCAAAGAGCCCAAGGCAGGTCCCCTGCACATTCATCATTAAACTATACAGGATGAGGCTGTACATAAGTTAATTACAAAAGAGTCATATTTACAAAAATCTGTACACACATTTGAAAAACTCACAAAATTGTCATCTATATATCACAAGTTGCTAGACCAAAATATTAAAAGTGGGATAAAATTATCCATTTCTCTTCTCAATTCTTTTCAAAAGGACTAATATTTTTTAAAGCATTTATATGCTACTTTCCATTAGCATGACCCATGAACAGACTGAGCAGCCCAGCCTTCCTTGAGCCCCCAGAGGCCTTGAGCCATGAATGGGCCCAGCCAGGGGACAGTGCCCAGGGTTGGGGCAGGGAGCAGCCACAGTTTAGAACAGAATGCTGTAACACAATAAAAGGAAGATGTCTTTGGCTAAAACTTTGGCATTAAATAAAACAGGCAAACAGGATGGAAACATGCAGCCAGGTTGGGGCTGAGCAGGGACACTGGTGACCTTGAAAGCTGGCTCCAAGAGGGTTGGGAAACAGGCCTGGGCAAGTACCTGGATGGTAGAAAGCTATGTTTCAACCAGTTGGCTGTGCCTACTGGGCCTGGCAGGGAGCACGTGCAAGGAAGAAATAAGGAAGGGCCACCTTGGCCACAGCCAGCTCATCAAGTAACTAAAGTGGATGTAGTGCAAATGTTGCAACCAAGTACTATAGACACGCTACCTGCTTGCCTTAAGGGTCACGTGGCAATGTGTGGCAAAGGCGGGACCTTGTCTTCATTCTGGGTCCCTGTGCCCTCAGCCACAGAGAGAGCCCCAAGTTTTCCCAACATATGTGGAACAGAGGTTCACATGTCCTGCCTCCTTACATGTCTGTTGAGAGCTTCTGCATCCAAGTATCAAGGCTCAAAGTTTGTGCTTCTCTTTGCAGTCTGTGTCCCCTGCTGGCACCAGCAGGCTGATGGACAGAGGACTATCTGGGCCCCTCATACCTCAGCAGAGCACCCAGCCTGAGCCCTGCTTTAGAACATCACAACAGCTTTTCAACACTGGCAAGGTGTCCAAGAAGATCCACAGGCTGGCACATGGAGGCCTGCTGAGCAGGATGCAATGCACAGTTTCATGGGGTAGAGGGGCATGGGTGGTGATGTACCTAGGGGAGCTCCGTTGTTCTCAGGTGGGCACCAGGCCTGGGGGGGCCATACAGGGTCACTGAGGCAATGTGGTTGTTCTGCATGACCTGGTGTGAGAAGAGGACAGTGGGCAGGAGTAGAGGGATGTATGCCATATTCTGTGCACAGGGGCTGGAAGTTGTGTGTGCAATGAAACTACACACAAGAGCTGAGCTTCCTGATCCCTCAACCTCCCCTCCCCCAACTCATACTAGGAGCCACCTTATCTGAGGACCTGCCTAGTTGTCATGGGATACATACAACTTTTACCACACTCCTCAGTCCAGTCCTGGAACTGAGCGCCGACTGAAGGTATGCCATCCAGAGGGAAAATAGAGGCAAGTCTGTTCTCCCAAATTAGGAGGGCCTCCAGAGCCACTCACCCACAGTGTATCTGTCTACATGGTACTCGTAGATTCCCAACACCCTAGGCTGGGCCCCAGTTGCCCTGTGGTTCCCTTCCCTGCTTTACCCATGTTTCCAGATATAAACTTGAGATCCCTGTTACTCTCATCTTGCTGCATATAGACCATTGCTTTGGCTTCATGACCCAAGATTTCCCCATCATTGCTCCTGAACCCTCAGGCCAGACAGGGTTGCTGGGAAATAATTAATTAACATGGCAGTCACAGGCTTTTCCCAATTTCCCTCAATCACTTGCCTGTCCCTGCCATGTCCACTAATCCCTTAGCAACTTATTTCTAGAGTCTCCAGGGCTTACCTCAAAGATCATCCGCTGAAGACCAAAGCAGAAGGTGGAGCCAAAAGGGTTGGTGTTGTTTGGGGAGGAGGACCTGTGGCCAGAGAAGCCAGAATTAGAGGAGCAGACAGAGGCCAAGGCCAAGCAAGAGATCCAGTTCCTTCCAGGATGTGGGGTATATGACTATGTGTGTCATGTCTGTCTCCCACACAGACCTCAAGGTCCCAGGGGTAGGGATAGCCTCACTCAACTAAGAATTCTACACTGCCCAATACGATACAGAAAATCATTGGGCCTCTGGACTAGAGTGGTGAGAAGTCAGGAGGGTCCTTTCAAGTAAGAAAATGCCTCAGGCAGGATGCCAACTCAGCATGGAATGGAGCTATGGATACAACAGGTAGTAGCTTTGATGGGAAAAAAAGAGCCCAGAACAGCCAGCCAAGACCACCTCCTTTTCTTAATAACTAAGGGTAAGGAGGCCCCATGCCTGGAGAAAGGGTGAGAGGAGGGGAACTATCTTTAGGAGTATCCTCTCTATCACAAGTAACATGCAGAACAGTTGGCCCAGTTCTAATGTGCAGGAAGCATGTTTGTGGCAACACCAGAAACTTCTGACTGCTGTAATTTCTAAGAAATACCTACTGTGCTAGGCTTTTCTGGGCCTTCTGGGCTATGAGGAACAGGGTGGAATAAAGAGAGACAACAACCTCCCACTCACCTGTGTAGGACAACAGGCTTCTCCACAGGGTGGCCCAGGAGCTCTTGAATGTTGTCCCACTGCAAAAGGGATAGGGAGAAAGGAGTTAGCAGGGGCCTAAACATGCCCAGTGGACATGGCCCCAGAGTGCTGGCAGGCTCATGCCCACCTCAATCTCAGGCTGTGTCAAGTAGCAAAATAGGAACTTACCTTGCTGTAGGTTGTGCATGTTTCTGTCTGTCCATCTGTGTTTTCTAAAAAGAAAACACAGGGGGCAGGTTGGTAGTTGGTCTAGCCCACCTGTATCCCCTGCCCTAGGCAAGACCCAGACCTGGCCACCTTTTGCACTGGGGTTGCAGTATGTAAGGAGAACAGCCAGGCTATTTTGGAGATCCAGGATGGAAGAGGATAGGTGGAGAGTGACAGAAACCCAGTCAGGTGTGAGTTACACCAACTAACAGTGGGCAGTAGGCACCAAGGATGGGCTAAAGACACCTGGATAATGATCTGTGGAGAGGAAATGCTCCCTTTCAGAGGCCAGCAATCCCAGAGTCATAGAAAAACACTAGGGCCTACAGGAGACTCTGGACTAAGGACAATGCAGCCTTCAGAACAAGGAGCTGAGGCCATGGGCAGAAGCTCTGTACACCTAACCATTACTTCCTTCTCTGCTTGGATCTTTTCCCCTTCTTACAGTGGGAAACTGACTTCAAGACTCCATCCTTACCTTTAAGACAATTACTACTCTTCTCACCTTTCTTTATGGCTAGTGGGATCTTGAACTCACAGCGATGGTAACTGAAGAGAAGGCAGATGGTTAAATGCTGGTCCTTCTAGGAGGACTGACCACTCCTACAACCCAACCCTGCACCCCAGGAAAAACAGAACCAAATACATCTTCCCAAAGTCTTGGCTCTGAGCCCCTGACACAGCATTCACTGGGGGATTTAGGCTCTGAAGTTGAACAGAAAGGGGTGCCCATACTCATGGCCACTAAAAAGCCTAATACCTTAAAGAAGACATCAAGCTTGCTGAACTGATTTTCCTATTTATAAAATGGGTCCAAATGGAGAAATGTAAGGCACTGGACACTGTGCAAGGAACACAGCAAGCACTCAGTAAATGTTCACTTCTGATGAAAACAGCAAGAATTGTAGATAAATTAATAAACACCCAAAGCTACAAGCTTTCTTGTTTTTCAGCACCAAACACTTCACAGAGAGGCAGGTAGGTGTACTCACATGTTGAAATTGTAATGCCCAGGGTAATTGGTGTGTAGAACAAACTTCTTTACTTTGTGTGTATTTGCATCAAAGAGGATGTCCTAGGATAGAAAAGGAGGGTACTCGAGTAAGGAAAGTTACCGAGGCAGGGCAGCTTTTTCCATCGCCATGCCCAATTTGGAGACCCACTCCACAATGGAGATGGCTGCAGGCATCAGCTTTCTCCCAAACAACAGTCAAAAGGATAGCTAAGGCCAAGCAGCTTTAACTAGAGATTCAGTAATGGGGGGACCCAACCATCCGTAAACCTCATAGGCATAGGCAACAGCTACATGTAAGGGAGATCATTCCTGCCAATGGCATCTGATAAAAAAATCTAACTGAAAGCAAATTTTGGCTGAAAGATTATCAGGGGTCACGTAACTCGAGGGGCTCAAGGTACCTATTTTGAATGCCATGGCTTGCCAGACCCTCTGGCTCCTGTTTTTGTGTTGAGTCACCAGCCCTTGGAACTGCAGTTCCAACCTGACCTATCTGAATTAGATGCCACGAATTGAGCATCCTCCTACCCCTCTGCATGCCCTTTTCAGCTTTATTATCTTGTCAGCTGCTTAGGCCTGTGACTCCAGGGTCACCTCTGACTCTACCCTCCTACCTTTGCACACCCTTGTGTATGCATGCAGCTATAGCCATGCCTAGGCTTCGGGGGACCTAGCCCCAGCTGACTTGCCCACGGTTGTTTTACATAGCCTCTGATACCCCAGAGTAGACCTTTTCTGCCACCACAATTACTAAGAAACACCAGGTTTCTTGATACATGTTGACTTCTTTTCTGAGAGAAACATGCTTCATAAACGGAGGCCATGGAAATCTGTAGGTAAAGCTATTTAGGGAACTTCCCATTTGTACAACATAGGACAGCCAACAAAGTTATTTTAAGGCTGGTCCATTATCTCCCCCTTCCCTGCCACTTATCATCACTGGCTCTTGAATTCAGAGGTATAGCTGCATCAGCACCATTCCCTCCTGCCACCATCCTATCCTTAAGAGTTTATAGTCCTATAGCAGTTCTCCCACTAACCCTGGATCATGTTTGGTCTTTCCCACACAGGTAGAAGAGAAGGTTATTTCTCCTCTTGAATCTACCTTTTGCTGCCTTAGGACCTTGGATCCTAGAAGGCTCAAAGGTTAGAAGACCCATGGTGCAGGCCAGCCCTGCCCTGTGACATATCCCCTGCTGGCACACTGTTTACACAGTTTACTCTTACGTGCATCCTAACTTCCAGCTGGACTGTCAGCATCGATGGTGGCTATCAGCTCTGGCCACCACTAGGTCCTAAGCACAAGGTTGTAGCAATGACTCTGGGGTGGTCCTCTCAAGTATATAAACATATCCCTACTGTCTTGAGCCTTTTCAGATTATTCTGACTCCAGAAGAGGGTCCTATGTTGTACAAATGAGAAGTTCCCTAATAGCTTTACCTATAGATTTCCATGGCCTCCATTTATGAAGCATGTTTCCCTCAGAAAAGAAGTCAATACGTATCAAGAAACCTGGTGTTTCTTAGTAATTGTGGTGGCAGAAAAGGTCTACTCTGTGGTATCAGAGGCTATGTAAAACAACCGTGGGCAAGTCAGCTGGGGCTAGGTTACCCATAGCCTAGGCATGAATATAGCTGCATGTGTACACAAAGGTGTGTAAAGGTGGACTACCTATGCCAATGGAACTGAAATGTTTCTCTAAGGAATCACAACTTACCACTCCAAGAGTGAAGTAGTTAAAAAAGTAGTCATTGCACTTGGACGGAACTTGCTTATGAGGGGAAGGAGAATGAATTTTCATCTGTAGGGAAAAAATAACCATAAATCAAAATCTAGCCCTCCCGCATCCCCAAGGCTAAAGCATGGTGGTGTCAGCATAGCTCATTGTAACTTCAAAGTCCCAAGGAAAAGTGATCCTCCTATCTCAGCCTCTTAAGTAACTTGGGACACTGGGTACATATCACCACATTTGGCTAAGTTTTCTATTTTTTTATAGAAGGGGTCTCACTGGTTGCCTTGGCTGCTTGAACTCCTGGCCTTAAGTGATATTCCCATCTCAGCCTCCTCAAGTGTTACTTAAAATCTAACCCCTTAATACAGTCCTTGATTAAAGATATACAAATTGGGTGTGTAACATTAAACTGCTGAGTAAGCAAGACTGTGGGGAGTCACAGCTGTTGGTGTTGACCAATCCAGGAGGAGAGGGGGCCAACTGCAACTAACTATGGACTAAGCCCTGGTCTCCCAAGAAAAGGCAGCCACTATGGACTGGATAGTGGATAATTTCATCAACAGGATTTCATCATCAGGATAATTTCATCAACAGGGGTAAGAAAAGTTTTAAATTTATTTCATCATCAGCTGTAAGTAGAATGAGAATCTCTATTCTCAGCAAATATACAGTGAGTGAGTTCTTCAGGAAAGTAGCAAACAGCTTCTATTTACTCAATATTTAATTAGGGTTGACTGAAAAAAAGAGGGTTGAGAGTGCCTATTTACTCTGTAAAGCACACTTCCCCTACCTTGTCTTCTGATTTATAGAAGACCTTGTGTGGAGAGCCAAGCATGCTAAGAACATCTTGGCAGGAATCACCAAAATACACTGAACGTTCAAATACCCGCATCTTGGCATCTGCTAATAGGCCAGGTCCACAACCTATAGAGAATGAGGGGAGAGGTTGTCAGGTTGTGGTTAAGACCAGAAACCTTGGACCTCGGAGGATCCCAGAGAAGCAATGGCTATGTTCTACATTATTAGATCTGGCTGAGAGGCAAGACTATATGCAAGTGGAAATATCAGGTCACCAGGGCTTAAGACTCTACAAGAGATCACTATCTACTCAAGATTTACCATAAAAGGAGCCTACGGTATGATGGAGAAAACCCTAATCAAATCGTCACACAACTGTGGTAAGACTAGTAGCGGAGCAGGTGTTATGAAAGTGCATAATGACAAGGTAAGAGGATTTGTGTTAAGAATACTTTGCAATAGGTAATCTGCAAATGGAGACCAAACCCACAAGACTGCACTATGAAAGTCAAGAGTGAAATACCCATAAATCACTCCCTAATTCTACACAAACACCTGACAGAGGTTTCAAACCCAGATAAGAACCACTATCACAGGCAGCGCCTGTGGCCCAGTAGGCCCTATATACCGAGGGTGGCAGGTTCGAACCCAGCCCCAGCCAAACTGCAACAACAAAAAAATAGCCAGGCATTGTGGCGGGCGCCTGTAGTCCCAGCTACTTGGGAGGCTGAGGCAAGAGAATCACCTAAGCCCAAGAGCTGGAGGTTGCTGGGAGCTATGACACCACGGCACTCTACCGAGGGTGACAAAGTGAGACTGTCTCTAAAAAAAAAAACAAAAAAAAACCCCCCACTATTACTCAAATGAGATAAACCATGTAAGTGTAGGAATAAACATACCTTCTAATTTGCCAAGTTTATTCTCTGGGAAGAATCTTTTTTTTTTTTTTTTTTGACAAGAGTATCACTATGTCGCCCTCGATAGAGTGCTGTAGTGCCACAGCTCACAGCAACCTCCAACTCTTGGGTTTAAGTGATTCTCTTGCCTCAGCTTCCTAAGTAGCTGGGACTATAGGCACCCGCCACAATGCCCAGCTATTTTTTTTTGTTGTTGTAGTTGTCATTGTCTGGCAGGCCCAGGCCAGGTTCCAACTTGCTAGCCCTGATACATGTGGCTGGTGCCCTAGCTGCTGAGCTACAGGTGCCACCCAGAATCTTATTTTTATTTATTTGTTTTATTGAGACAGAGTATCACTTTGTCACCCTCAGTAGAGTGCAGTGGCGTCACAGCTCACAGCAACCTCAAATTCTTGGGTTCAAGGGATTCTCTTGCCTTAGCCTCCCTAGTAGCGGGGACTACAGGCACCCACCACAACTCCCAGCTGTTTGTTTGTTTAGCAGGCCCAGGCCAGTTTAAACCTACCGGCCCTGAAGCATGTGGCTGGTGCCCTAACCATTGAGCTACAGGCATCCCCTGGGAAGAATCTTTAAACCCTGACTTTCTATAATACATTTGAGAAATGGTTCCAGTTAATGACACACATACACACACAAATGTAGAAGTGGCTGTGGAACACTGAAACACATCAACAGTAAAATTCCCTATTCTGGGCGGCGCCTGTGGCTCAGCAAGGAGGGCGTCAGCCCCATATACTGAGGGTTGTAGGTTCAAACCTGGCCCCGGCCAAACTGCAACAAAAAAAAGCCAGGTATTGTGGCAGACACCTGTAGTCCCAGCTACTAGGGAGGCTGAGGCAAGAGAATCGCCTAAACCCAGGAGTTGGAGGTTGCTGTGAGCTATGTGACACCACAGCACTCTACCCAGGGCGATAAAGTGAGTCTGTCCCTTAAAAAAAAAAAAAAAAAAGTCCTATTTTGTGAATGAGGAGATAAGGTATTATGCCCAAAACAAAAAAGGAAGCCAAGGATCAGAGGAGGACCACAGTTCCTGGGGCCATGACAACCAATGACATTACCTTACTCGGCATAAGGCTTTACAGTTGTCAAAGCTCTTTCATGTATAACAATCCATTTGCTCTATTCAGAAGCTACAGAGAACCAAAATCTGAATTGACTAGGTACTGAGCTCTTCAACTGACCCAAGAATCTCCATTCTCAGCAAATATAATGAGTGACAAATAAAGGCTATGTATAAGTTACCTAGGTCCTGGGAAAAGCATAATCTTCATTAACCTCTGTTCATAAAATCTTCTAGCTTAGACAAGCTTGGGCAACATACGGAACCTGCCAAAAATCCTATCAAGCTGGACTGAAGGCCCAAAGTATCTTGTTATTTCTCCAGGCTACCACATACCTGTGAATGTCCAAATAGGCCTGGAGGGAAGGGACCCTTTATAGGTGAGTCTTCTCATTTGTCTCACTCGACTTAAAGCCTATCCAAGTAGAATTATCTACAGTTTTAGGAGACTACTTTAGTTTATTTATTCCTATAAATTATTGTGGGGTCCAAGACAGCTGACCTGACTTCCTACATTAGAAGCATCATTACAGATAGACACACCAGAAACAGATGTAAGAAATAGGTCAGTTGAGACCCTATGCTTGTCAAACAAAACTCTCAATGAGAACTGAATTGGACAATAATTCTGTAAGGCCCTGACTTAACAGAAAGAATCTTCTCCACTGACAGTGTAAGCAGTGAGAGGTCTGACTGTTGAGAGCATGCTGTAGGGGATGGCAGCCAGAATTGGCTGAGAGCTTCACCCCCAAGGGGTTCCTGCTGTGATTAATGGTCCCAATCCTGTTTTTTATTTGAGACAGTCTTTTTTTTTTCCTTTATTAAATCATAACTGTATACATTGATGCGTTTATGGAATACAGTATACTGATCTGATATACAATGTGAAATGCTTATATTGAACTGATTAACACATCTATCACCTTGCTTACTTATTTGTTGTGGTAAGACAATTATATTCTTTTCTTTTTTTTGAGCCAGAGTCTCAAGCTGTCACCCTGGGTAGAGTGCTGTGGCATCACAGCTCACAGCAACCTCAAACTCTTGGGCGTAAGCAATTCTCTAGTCTCAGCCTCCCAAGTAGCTGGGACTACAGCTGCCCACCACTATACCCGGCTATTTTTTGGTTGTAGTTGTCATTGTTTTTTGGCAGGCCCGGGCTGGATTGGAACCTGCCAGCTCTGGTGTATGTGGTTGGCACACTAGCCACTGAACTACAAGCGCCAAGTCATACTCTTTTCTTAATAATTTTAAAATGTACTATTGCATTATTCACATTAGGTGAGGTCCCACCAAACTCCTGGCCTCCCTGAGACAGGGTCTTACTCTGTTCCTCAGGCTAGAGGACAGGGGTGTCATCATAGCTCATGGTAACCTCAAACTCCTGAATTCAAGTGATCCTCCTTCCTGCCTCAGGCTCCCAAGTAGATGGGACTATAGTACAGGTGTGCGCCACCATGCCCGGCTAATGGCCCTGATCTTTGACTACTCTGCTATTTCAAGCAGCAATCATCCTGAGAAAGCAGACTCTAAAAATCACTTCACCTTGATGCCAAATCTCAATTCTCTCAAAAACCACAGTTCAAGTGCAATAATCCTTTAAATAGATGTTCTACCGTGGCTTCAAAACCATACATTTTAAGAAATTTCTAACCTTGAGGTTGTAAACTATCCAATTATTCAAGGGAGTGAGTTCAGAGTGTATGGTACCAGATTCTTTTTTTTTTTTTTTTGAGACAAGAGTCTCACTATGTTGCCTCTGTAGAGTGATTTCCAGTCACAGCTCATAGCAACCTCAAACTCTGGGCTCAAGTGAGTCTCTTGCCTCAGCTTTCCAAGAAGCTGGGACTACAGGCACCCACAATGCCCAGCTATTTTTTTGGTTGTAGTTGTCATTGTTGTTTGGCAAACCCAGACTGGATTTGAACCCGGCAGCTCTGGTGTATATGGCTGGCACCCTAGCTGCTGAGCTACAGGTGCTGAGTCATATGTACCAGATTCTTAACAGTTAGGAACCAATGCCTCAGAGACTGATGCAAGACCCTAATTTATAAAAATGTGCTGATTAGACTACGAGCTCCAAGAAGGCATGGCCCTTCTGTTGGGTCTCTTTATTGGGTCAAACTCCACACTGAAGACCCCAGTTCTATTAAGCATGATCCAAGGCCCAAAGCAGCTGATAGTAGCCAGACATGAGAAAGTGACAAAATGAGGCATGGATCCTGAAGAGGCCAACAATAAAGGCGGCAATTTTTGTTGTTGTTGTTGTTGTTTACAAGTCCAGCAAACCTCTTGGCAAAGTGTGGCCAAACCACAATTCAACAAATCTCTTCTGCCACCTACTCTGAGAACTTGGCACTAGGGTTTTCCTGAGAGCAGGTAACACTGAGTGTAGCTCACAGGATATACCTCCAGGAAAGAACCTAGAAACTGCAGCAAAGCTACATAGAACACAGCTGGCCTGCCTGTACGCTAACGGAAGCTGTGCTACTATTGCTTACTAAGATTTGATAACAATAAGATTGTGGGGCTCAGCGCCTGTGGCTCAAGTGGCTAAAGCGCCAGCCACATACATCTGAGCTGGGGGGTTCGAATCCAGCCCGGGCCCACCAAACAATAATGACGGCTGCAACCAAAAAATAGCCGGGCGTGGTGGCAGGCGCCTGTAGTCCCAGCTACTTGGGAGGCTGAGGCAGGAGAATTGCTTGAGCCAAGGATTTGGAAGTTGCTGTGACCTGTAAAGCCATGGCACTCTACCCAGGGAGACAGCTTGAGGCTCTGTCTCAAAAAAAAAAGATCATGTCCAGTCCCTTGACAAAACCACACAAAGCTTTAACCATAAATATCTGCATTATTGTCTTCTACCAACTATCTAGCAATGGACTGAATACTCGTGTTCTCCTAAAATTCATGTTGAAATCCTAACCCTCAAGGTATTAGGAGGTGGGGGCCCTTTGGGAGGCAATCAGGTTATACCTATAAGGGCAGAGACCTCAAGATTGGAATTAGTGTCTTTCTAATACAGACTACTACTACTAGCTAGCCCTTCCACCACATAAGGACACAAGAAGTCTGTGAATCAGACAGTGGGCCCTCACAAGATACTGAATCTGCCAGTGGAGACTGGACTTCCCAGTCTCCAGAACTATAAGAAATAAATTTCTGACCTCTACAAAGAAAATTATGAAATCCTCAGAAAGGAAATAGCAGAGGATATTAACAAATGGAAGAACATACCATGCTCATGGATGGGAAGAATCAACATTGTTAAAATGTCTATACTTCCCAAAGCAATCTACCTATTCAATGCCATTC